>MU682068.1:21067-36241 GCA_026770625.1 Nicotiana glauca | reverse complement strand
TTCTTTAGTGCTTAGTTGTGTAACTAATATACTTATAGTTGTACTTATTTAAGCATGACTTATATAGTACTTTTAGATTATGTTAATATTTATTATGGCTTATTACTTAGTAATATTTTCTTTATAGATTTTAATATTTTTGTTGTTGAATATTTTAGTACAATGTTATGACGCATCTCATATTATTGTATTATTTTCTTGAAAAAATACATTATATTGTTGTATTCTTGTAGGATTAGAGAAGTATGTGGAGAGAAGTATGTGGAGCACAAGTTATATATTTGTGCTATGAAGACTTATCGAAAAAAAAACCGAAAATCCGAGAAAATCCGAAAAACCCGAGAAAATTCGAGATTGAAAAACCCGATTTCGTTGGTTTGGTTTGGTTTATAGATTTAAAAATCCGACACTATTAGTTTAGTTTGGTAATTGAAAAATCCGAACCAATCCAGCCTATGTACACTCCTAGTTACAGACTTTATAAGCTAGTTTTGTCAAAATGTTTTATAACAAAACACTAATAAACAACCACCATAAAAATAAAACGAAGCAAACAGAACCTCAGGCAAAAAATTATCGATCTAAAAATAAGGAACATGTGTGGAAAGGAAATAAAGTCGACTATTAATCTTCGACCTCCACACCCTCCTATCAAGGGTGATGTCCTTGATAAGCTGAAGATGTGTCATGTCCTGTCTGATCAGCTTTCCCCAATATTTCTTCGGCCTACAACGCCCTCTCCTTGAACCCGCCATAGCCAACCTATCACACCTCTTCACATGGCATCTATGCTTCTTCTCTTCACGTGACCAAATCATCTCAACCTAGCTTCCCGCATCATATTCACCACAAAGGTCACTCCCACCTTATCTCGAATATCTTCATTCTTAATCCTATCCCTCCTAGTATAACCACACATCCATCTCAACATCCTCATCTCTGCAACTCTTAACTTCTGAACATGAGAAGTCTTGACTGGCCAACACTCAGCCTCATACGACATGGTCGGTCTAACGACTACTCAAATAATTCCAGGCCTAATAGTGAATTTAAAAGGAAGAATGAATATAGGATTATGTACATAAATTTCCCAAATTCCATGGCTGGTTAAAAAACATTACAAGGCGAGAATCGTCCATCTCCAATGAACTTGTGACGAGATGGTCACTCCGATGAGATAGCAAGCTCCTGAAAGGTCCTTCCTTGGTGTTCAAAATTTCTGAACTCGTCAAAGCTAGCAGCACAACCAGGACTTAGTACAATGGCATCCCCTATAACCAAAATAGAAGGCATTATATAGGTGATCTCAAGGGGAGAAGTTAACTCAACCCTTACAAAGTAAGGCCAACCATTTTCCAATTCAGGCCTCAAATGTATGGTCTTCTACAACACTTGAGTTAGAACCTAAACAAGAGATTTTGCGAAGTAAGAGACAAACCATATTGGGCTATACTCCTTGCCAAGCTCACGGCATTCTTAAGAGTTCTAGCATTCAAACATGGAATTGTAAGACCATTCTGAATCATCACTCCTGGAAATCCGAACTGTAGAACAACAGATACCACTGTCAAAATTTTCAAAAGCAAAAGTTAATAGTGATGCCTTGAAGCACAAAGCATCCGCAGATTTCATCCTGAAGCTACAACAACAGTCACATACAGTGATCTACCAGTTGCTCGAATCCATTAGAAGCTTTTGTCTTCACCTCCTAAAGAGAAAAATGCAAAAGAAAATATTATTACATTTTGAGAAAATCTTTGGGCATAGTGTGCATGGGCGAGAGAAGACTCATTTTATTTGATTTATTAAAAAAGATTATTTTGCAGCACTTTGAGTATATACAGGACATTTTCATAATTTTCTTTTGGTAGAGCGGAGGTGGGTAAATTTAGGATGTTTATCTGATTTTTGGTATTTTGATTTCCTATTGCTTATCTCATATGTTTCGCGTGGAGAATAAGGTTTTTAAAGCATTCCAGATGACTAAGGTGATTTTACATGAGGAACAAAGAATTACTCTAGACACTTATGATGTTACTCGGGATAAGATTAGAAATGATGATATTAGGAAGAAGGTGGGCGTGGCTCCCATTGATGTCAAGATACGAGAAACGAGTCTTAGATGGTTCGGGCACGTATAAAATCAGGCTATGATCCTACAATATTCACATGATTCCACTTCTTTTTCTGTGTACATAACAAAAATTGTAGTATATCAAATTGGACAAATCAGCCCCAAACTCATACTAATTATGCATACCGAACATAACATGGAGAAAAGTCCACACTTTTCCAGCGGAACTCCAGGAGAAACAACTACTATATCTGCCTCTTTCAGAATCTCTATGTTCCTTTTACCGTATGATTTTCGCGGTTAATCTAATACTCTTTTCTTTTGTCTTTTTATTATCTTGAGCCGAGGGTCTTTCGGAGACAGTCTCTCTACGCCTTGGGATAGGGGTAAGGTCTGCGTACACACTACCCCCCCAGACCCCACTTATGAGATTTTACTGGGTTGTTGTTGTCGTCGTCGTCATCTTCAAATCAGCATTATGCTCATCCAAGCCGACATTTTGCTGCATACAACCAAGGACATCTTTTTACTAACACTAAAATCAACAAATTGAGTCACTGAATATTATAGTGAAAACATGAACTCCCTCCATCCTATTTTATGTAGCACACTTTTCCTTTTTAGCCTGTCCCAAAAATGACATCTTTCTATAATTAGAAACAGTTTAACTTTAAACGTTTTGCCCTTAGGGGTCGTTTGGTATGATGGATAAGCAAAAATAATGCTGAAATAAAATTTAGCATCACCTTATCCCTTGTTTGGTTACTAATCCTAGATAAGTTATCCTAGAATTAGAAATAATATCGAGATAACTTATATCGGTCAGAGGATGGAACAGTAATCCCAGGTTAAGTTATCTCGGGATAAAGCAGTAAAATTGACACATGATTATACAACATACCAAACAGTCAATAAAAAATAATACTAGGATAGTTAATTCTGGTATAACTAATCCCATAATAACTAATCCCACCATAACTTGTCTTCAGACCAAACGACCCCTGCACAAATGTTTATGAGTTTTTTTAGACGACAAGTTTCAAAAGTAGTTCTTCCTTTCTTAAACTCCGCCCTTAGTCAAATGCGTCACATAAATTGGGATGGAGGGGAGTCTCAACCATAAATTATTAATTGTACCTTAAAGATTGGTCTCAAATTCTCATTTTGATCAATGGCAAAAACTGAAGCACCCCTAGCAAGAGCAAGCTTAGTAGCAGCTGTTCCTGATTTTCCAAGACCAACTATCTGTAATCAAACCAACAATAGAAACCTTTTTTGACATTGATCTAATTATAAAGATTTTAACCAAAAACTAAAATGGTCTTATTTCTAAATACTTACAGCAACTGTTTGACCTTTAAGGTTTGTTTAGGAAAGCAAGATTGAATATTTGTATGTGAGATAGCATTCTTGGCGAGTTTGAAGCTCATTCTTTGGTGCTCAATGCTCAATTTTGAAGTTTTTTGTTGCCAATATTTTGAACTCTTAGTGGGATTTTAACGGTTTGATACTTCTATGCATGGACCGGGTTGGTTCGGTTTTTATCAAAACCAAACCAAACCAATTATATCGGTTTGGATTGGTTCGATTTTGTCGGGTTTTTCGGATTTTCCGGTTTTTTTGTTACATGAATATTATTTCAATCTTACGTTATTAAAATTATAGATAAAACTTTGATAAGTGAATATATGTTTAGTAAATATGGAAAAAATTGACAAACATATGATCTATTAAAATATTCTAATGGGAGAAATTTTTTAGTAACACATGATAGTTATTTTCTTAATCGTCTGACAATAATTTTTTGTTAATTTATGCTTTCAAGGTTAATACATGAGAGGATCCCAAATATTTCTACATTTTCTAAAGAAAAGTCACTACAAAGTCTTAAAAATATAAATAAAATTTATATATTTATATGTCGGTTTGGTTCGGGTTTTTTTTACTCAATACCAAACCAAGTCAAACCAAACCTAGTCGGGTTTTTTAATCGGTTTGGTTTGGTTTTTCGGTTTGGTGCGGTTTTCCGGTTCGGTTTGAACACCCCTTCTTCTATGGGTCGGATCGATAAATATGGGAACAACCAACTCGTTACAATTAATTAATTATGATTAAGAGATTTTTTTCTTTCTTATATCATATATGAAACCTTATTACCAAAAATGTGCATAGTTTCTAATTTAACCGCCTTGTCTAAATTTTTTCTACAGTCCTTATACCAATCATTAAATACTAATTAATAGTAGTTGAATCTTCCTAATTTGTCGAGCTAAAATTAAGGAACAAAATATTCTAAAAAAATTTGGCGTAAATCGGATCAAATTATATTCTTCCAGAT
Source organism: Nicotiana glauca (assembly GCA_026770625.1). Lineage (NCBI taxonomy): Eukaryota > Viridiplantae > Streptophyta > Magnoliopsida > Solanales > Solanaceae > Nicotiana > Nicotiana glauca. Next base: position 31,829 of record MU682068.1, on the reverse strand, counting down.
ATTCCTATTTAGGCGCGCTACAATTATGGAAGTAAATATTCTTCCAGATATTTTTCACCATTGATAGCTATTAAAAAGCTTGAAAGCTTTGAATTCAAATTTGGGTTTTCAAAAATCATTATTTGTTTGGATTAAGCGTTGTTGAAAATAATCGGGAATATGGTTTTGGAGTTTATATCTCAATTTTGAGGGGTTTTGGTGAAGATTAGACTTGGTTTTTACTGAATTTTAGATTGAAACTCGAAGAAGAAGAAGACATATTGCAGAAATTGTAGATTATTTGTATTCTGATTGTAGATGCTTTATTTTCTGTTTTTACAAATAAAAAATGGCTAAAACTTATACAAATCTTCTGAAAAACGCAATTACGTCAAAAATTATAATTATGCTACAATTGGATAGGAATTGGGATATAAAATTCAATGTACCCAGTTTGTGGATATTTTTTAGATAAATTGTAGATTATTTGTATTGTAATTGTAGGTGCTTTGTTTTCTGTTTTCACAAATAAAAAATGACTAAATCTTCTACAAATCTTCTGCAAAAAACGCAATTATGTCGAAAATATCAATTATGCTACAATTGAAATGAGAATTGGGATATTAAAATTTAATGTATCTAGTTTGTAGATAAATTGTAGATTATTTGTATTCTGATTGTAGATGCATTGTTTTCTGTTTTCACAAATCCAAAACGACTAAAACTTCTACAAAATCTTCTGCAAAAAACAGTCTATTATTTATCTACAATTTTTCTACAATTTGTCTACAATTGCTGCAATATAATGTATCTCATGTCTTCTTCTTCTTCTTCGAGCTTCAATCTGAAATTCAACCAAAACCAAGTCTAAATCTTCACCAAAAACCCTCAAAATTTAGATATAAACTCCAAAACATATTCCCAATTATTTACAACAATACTCAATCAAAACAAATAATAATTTTTGAAAATCCAAATTTGAATTCAAAGCTTCAAAGCTTTTTAATGGTAGTCAATGGTGGAATTCCTGCTCTCTTATCTCTTTGAAGTTTTGTTCTTCTTCATTGAGAAAATTTGAAGTTGAAGGTAAATGTGTGTATGAACTTTGAAGATTTGACTTCAATTTTGATGAACTTTGGGGAATCAACTTTGTTGAAGGGTTTCTTCAATTTTCTGTGAATTTAGAGGGAGAATTTGGTTTCAGAAGATAGAAAATGGTAAAAAGAACGCAGGTATGGGTAAAACGTGGAAGCATACGGCTTAGCGAAATCCCTAGGGCGCAGAACGTCGAAGCAGACGGCTTAGCAAAACTGCCCGCAGCCACCAAAAACATCAACAAGGGAAATATAGTCACCCTCCTCCATTCAGCCATAGATCACACTGAGGTACTCTCTTTAAATCTGAGTTGGGACTGGCGCAACCAGTTTATCTCCTATCTGCAAGACGGGACACTCCCACTCGACAAAAAAGAAGCCAAAAAGCTCCGCGTACAAGTTGCCCAATACAACCTAATAAATCACGAGCTCTACAAAAGGACGTTCGGAGGACCCCTCGCTAAGTGCCTAGGGCCGCACCAAACAAGGCAAGTACTCGAAGAGGTGCACGAGGGTCACTGTGGCGCCCACACCGAAAATCGTGCTCTCGTCAGTTGCATCATCCGAGCCGTATGTTACTGGCCCACCATGAAAAAAGAGGCAGCAGAATACGTTCGTAGGTGCGAACAGTGCCAAAAATACGCCCCCATAATACATCAACCGGGAGAGCCCCTCCACTCAGTAACCTCACCTTGGCCATTCATCAAGTGGGGAATAGACATAATCGGTCCCCTACTAGCAGGACGAGGAAAGGAACAGTTTCTTTTAGTTTTAACTGACTATTTCTCCAAATGGGTGGAAACAGGTGCGTACGCCCAAATACGCGAACAGGAAGTCATCGTCTTCATATGGAAAACATCATATGCCGTTTCGGCATCCCCAAAAAAATCAGCTGCTACAACGGCCCCCAATTTATCGGCAAAAAGACAACTGAATTCTTCGAGAAATGGCACATCAAGCGAATACTCTCCACACCATATCACCCCGCCGCCAATGGCCAAGCAGAATCTTCTAACAAAATAATACTGAACATACTAAAGAAGAAACTCGAAGAAGCCAAAGGGTTATGGCCCGAACTACTACCGGAAGTACTGTGGGCATATCGAACCACGCCTAAATCCAGCACGGGAGAAACACCATACTCACCGACGCAGTCATACCCGTCGAAATCGGAGAACCAAGCCTGAGGTATTCACATACCAGCGGAGCAGACAACGACATGAATAGACGCCAAGACCTCGACGAGGCCGAAGAGGGATATGGCCCACATAAAAATGACGGCTCAAAAACAACAGGTCGAAAGGTATTACAACAAAAAAGCTAGAATAAGACCACTCAAAGTGGGTGACTACGTCCTCAAGGCCAAAATGTTGGCGTCAAAAGACCCGAGCGAAGGGAAACTGGGCACCAATTGGAGCGGACCATATAAAATCACAGCATCGGCGAGCAAAGGAGCATTCCAGTTGGAAACAATGGAAGGAAAAAAACTCCAAAACAACTGGAACGTCGCCCACCTCAAGTACTTCCATTTCTGAAGGGCGTCTCCCGAGTCGTACTCTTTTTCCCTTACCCGAGTTTTGTCCCAATTGGGTTTTCTCGGAGAGGTTTTTAACGAGGCGGCGAAGGGGACACCTAGGGGTATCTGGAGACAAGTTTATCATATCGGCCACTCGACATGCTCTCCAGGTCGATATAATAAAGGGACTAGCCTAGTTGAATCTCCACTGTGTAAACGGCTAAGGCCACCATCTCCATTGTGTAAACGGCTAAGGCCACCATCTCTATTGTGTAAACGGCTAAGGCCACCATCTCCATTGTGTAAACGGCTAAGGCCACCATCTCCATTATGTAAGCGGCCAAGGCCACCATCTCCATTATGTAAACGGCCAAGGCCATCGCCATTAAACGTCGACCCCGCTCGACGACGACGGATAACACTTCAACAACAATTGAAGTCACATCCTATTGGCTAAGGCCATCGCCGCCATTAAACGTCGACCCAGCTCGATGATGACGGATAACACTTCAATGACAGATGAAGTCACATCCTATTGGCTAAGGCCATCGCTATTAAATGTTGACCCCGCTCGACGACGACGGATAACACTTCAACTACAGTTAAAGTTACATCCTATTGGCTAAGGCCATCGCCATTAAACATTGACCCTGCTCGACGACGACGGATAACACTTCAACGACAATTGAAGTCACATCCTATTAGCTAAGGCCATCGCCATTAAACGTCGACCCCGCTCGCCGACGACGGATAACACTTCAATGACAGATGAAGTCACATCCTATTGGCTAAGTCCATCGCCATTAAACGTCGACCCCGCTCGACGACGACGGATAACACTTCAACGACTGTTGAAGTTACATCCTATTGGCTAAGGCCATCGCCATTAAACGTCGACCCCACTCGATGATGACGGATAACACTTCAACGACAATTGAATTTACATCCTATTGGCTAAGGCCATCGCCATTAAACGCCGACCCCGCTCGACGATGACGGATAACACTTTAACGATAGTTGAAGTCACATCCTATTGGCTAAGGCCATCGCCGTTAAACATCGACCCCGCTCGACGACGATGGATAACATTTCAATGACAGTTGAATTTACATCCTATTGGCTAAGGCCATTGCTATTAAACGTCGACCCCGCTTGACGACGATGGATAACACTTCAACGACAGTTGAAATTACATCCTATTGGCTAAGGCCATCGCCATCGAGCGCCAGCCAAGCTCGACTATGACGAACAACATTTAAACAAAGGTTAAAATTTTGCCTTATTTATTCACTAAGATCGGGTTTTGACTTATCTACGACGGCAGTTAGCCCCAGGGGACCACCCCTGAAACTGCCTGCACTACTTTGGCGCTACCAAAGAGGCGACGAGTCTTCTACAAATAAACGAATATCAACCCTGCGGAGGTGAAGTTTCAAAAAACAAAGAACAACACAAAAAGAATAGCAGCAAAAGTATGATTCTTACACTATGACAAAAAATTATATACATTCAGTCCCGTAAAGGCCCCCATTACATTCCACAAAAAAGCAAAACATGTACAAATCTTAAGGAGCCTCGCCATCTTATCCATCACCACCCGTCTGTTCGCCTTCTCGACCATCGCCACCAAGGCGATAAGCTTCATTGAACCAGGAGTCGAAATTAAACCGGTTAACGTCCTCTGAAGCATAGACCTCCCGATCAGGGGAATCGGAACTATACCCGCAAACTGCCCGAGCGGCACGAGCCTCGCGCCACTGCTCCTGGACCTCCTCCTCAGAGGCACGACCCGCAACGAGAAGTTTCTAGTATACGTCCAATCTGGCCTCCGCATAAACCCACATCTCATGCACATCACGACGCGCATCCTCATCAGACAAGAGCCAGGAAGAAGAAGGCCTAGCCATGTCCCCAGGCATTGGTGGGACAGTACGCCTGGGAACATCGACCTCTACCACCTTGGCTTCGAGTTCGGCTGTCAAAACCACCACCCTATGGTGCAGATCGACAACCTCTACCGCCACCCCACGACTGAGATCCAACTACTCTTCCCTCAATTTGAGGAGTGATTCCAGCTCACTATTACGAGCCACGACCTTCACCAACTCCGACTCCAGCTTTGCCACCCTGAGCTTCAATTGCACCTCCTTCTGTTCAAGGCCTTACCGGAACACCCGAAATGCAGGATCCTGTTAGAAAAGGTCCACCGCCGCCTGATGCTTGGAGCGGCATCTCTTATACTTCTTCACCATTTTATTGAAAACGGTCGCTTTCTTCTGCTCGCGACGCCTACCCTCCACCTCCAAAACCAAGGTCTAAGGAAAAAACATGGGTTAGTACATGTCAAGGTCAACCTCACGACACGCGGAAGAATAAAAAGTTACCTATAATGTTATACCGGTGACCCTCCAAGATAACTCCCCATCACTGACATCACTCAGCATTTCACGTTCAGGGGCGGCACATAGTAAAGTTATCTCTAACGCAGCCCGCTCGCTGTGCTGTAATAAATTATAAGCCCCTGGAATCACGATTCGGTGGCCGGACCCGTCCGCCATCATCTCCACATGCATAATGCCTTCCGTCAGCCCATCCACATCCTCTTGGGCGGTCTTAGGGTCCGATCCTTCAACATCCCCACCAATGATAGGTGTCGAGCCACCCTCAGCAACACGAACTGAGCTGGTACCGGCAATAGCACTTGCGTGATGCCCCCCCCCCCCGAACGAATGGCGTCAGCCATAAAGACAAGTCTAGATGTTTGACGAGGCACGTCACTCCTTTAATCCCCAGTCACCACCGCCTTACCCATTTCAAGCCTCCGCCTTTTTCTCTCCTAAGGCTCCTCACCCTCGGAAGGCTCATCTGCAGGTTGCGGAGATGACATCGATGGCGTCACCTCATTCATAGCCGCCTCCACAGGTGTAACCTCTTGCAAAGGAACTACGGGCACACCCCCCTAACAGATGTGCAAAGTATCTCCTGAACTTCCAGGCCAACATCTAATCGAGTGGAGGTAGGTACCGTCGCCTTCTTCTTAGGAACATTTCGACCTGCTGGTACAAATAACTTAGTTGATGAAGTTTGTGGAAATGACCAATTCAAGTTGAAGAAATACCTGAAGGGCCCACGGGGTTGTAGCGTTGAAGGAATTCGGACCATGTGCGGGTTTCTTCCGCATAAGGCAGCAAACCTGCTACCCATTGCTTGATATAAGTGATGAACCGGGGTGTGTGAGCTATTGCTGCAAAATAAAAGGAAAAGTCATAACGATGGTGTGACCAGAACCGCTAAGGTCACGTACGATAAAGAACTTGACGGATGGAAACGCTTACATTTCGGATTCCACCTCTCTAGGAACCCGATGGGGTTAGACACCAGATGCTCCATTTTGATAAAGAAGTACCTACGCCTATAACCGCGGTTAGCCCGATCATCGGTCTGGACGACCAGCCCCTTCGAGCCACGGTTCTTCAAATGCAACATAGTACCCCTCAGATAGCCGGCGCTAAATAACTGCAAAAGGTGGTGGACAGAGATCTCGCACCTAGCCAGCTCTGCATATGTAGACATTATCCTACATATCTTTAAGGTGTACGGAGTAAGTTGAGCTGGACACATCTTGTAAAAGCGGCAAAGCCCCTCCGCCAAAGGAAAGATGGGAAGGCCATAACTGATTAAAAAAGGATATTCATAAAACACGCAATATCCCGGTCTGTGGGTGTTCGCATAATCCGTTCCCGCTAAGACCATCTCCACGTGAGCACGTATGCCGAACGACGCGCGAAGACCATATAAGTCCTCTTACGTTAACTCAGACTTCTCCAAAGGTTGCTCGGGGGAGTCCTTTTGGAAGTCCCTCCTAATAAGAAGTTGCTTCGGTAGCACGTTGTCCATGGTAAGAGGGGTGAGGTCCTCTGCCCTTTCTCCCTTATCACCGCCGGATGAAGGCGGAACATCGGATGGCATATTATCACGAGCCCCCGGATTGTTATCCCATCTGGGTTTTGTCATGATTTCCATTTAGGGAGCGGTGTACGACACAACCAAAAGTGTATTTTCAGAGAAACAGTGGGTTTCCGAAGAAAGGGAGTGCTTTCTTAGAAGTTCAGAAAACGCTTGCAAATGATCGAACGTTGGATCAAGTTAAACCCTTTTCCTATTTATAGGGTTGGGTGGCATTGAAATCGAAGAGGCAAGGTTCAAACAGGCGCGGGAAACCGAGCATCAGAACGCCTTTTGTACTTCCTCGAAAACACGCGTGATGATGACGCATACGTATGATGACATCACTTTAAGAAAGGGGTTGCGCGCCAACGTTTCAATAAATTCGAATGTTCCCTCGTTCACGCTGCCGTCTTCAAGCATGGTCAAATTTTTCCAAAACAAGGTTCATGGTTCCGTCCATCGGGGATGCACTTCGATGCATCACCGACGAACGGAGGGACTAAGTGTATGGGGTCAAATTCTGCCCACTACGTCTCTACATTGGTAGCAACGACCAACAAATACACGCTAACCGAAGTAAGGGCACGACCTAAGAATGTCGGGGTGAAGTGTATTATCGGTCTCGTCATCTCCTCGAAATAGCGTGATTAATCTTTGTATTATTTTATTATTTCAAGGGGGTTCACCTATTATATAAAGGAGGATCCCAATGTTGTAAAGACATTAGATCTTTTTAGAACGAGCATTCTCTCTCTCTCTCTCGAATATCCAATCTCTTGGAAGCAATAACAAAAATAATACATATCTCTAGGTCTCATTATCTTCGATTACGATTTACCTTTAATTCATTTTTTTATTGTATTCACTTGTAAAGTAATTAGTATCTTTTGAGTCAAACAGTGGGTATGAGTAAAACGTGGGTGGGACTGAGGGGTTAGGAGAGAGAAACATGCAGATTCCTTTAATTAAGGAGTAAAAAATCTACAATTAATTATACCCTTAATTAATTATGGTATAGAATTGATAATTTGGTATACTAAGTGCAATTAAGTCAAACCTTAAACATTGAGGGTAATAAGGTTTCCTATGTGGCATAGGAATGTAAAAATCTCTATGATTAATTAGTATAATTTAATACAAATACTAACGTGAGAATTTTTTTACAAAAAAATTATCTACACACAATTGGTTTAAATCTGAAAATATAAACTTGACTGGAGCTTTGTTTTTTTTGTTTGTTTTCTGTTTTGGACTTATAGTTAATAACTAAACTAGTTTAATTAGTAGAAGTTCACCACTTAACTAATTCAAATTAGTTATATTAATGAACTAAGCACATTATAGTTGATTATCAAATAAAACCTTGTCTAACTAACAAATAGCCTCCTCGTTAATTTTCGACATTAATTTATCTTCTATTACTCCTACACAAATAAATTTAGATGCAGTTGATTTTCGGCATCAATTTTTTCTTTTTCCTTTTTGGTACAATATAAAAAGTAGGGAGAAATTAAAAAATAGCCAGATTTACAAGTGGTCATTCAAAAATAGTCATGTTTTAGAAGATAAATCTGAATGAAAACCTGTTCAAAATCTGAAAAAAATACTGGAATTCCAGCATAATATACTGAATATTGAATATTATACTGAAACTTTCTGTGTTGGAGTAAAATAGTAGCTATTTTTAATGATTTTGTAAATGCGGGTTATTTTTTGGAATGACCAAACTAATTTGTATCATTTGTTCCATCAACTCTCCGTAAAAGGCCAAACTGAATACTTTTTCTTCTTTTGCCTGGGGCTGTTCGTCCCAAGAAAACACCAGCCATCATACTAAAATTTGCTGGGGTTTTCTTCTAAACAATCATCACCATTTTTACAGATTTACTTGTTCTTCCTCTGCACGTGAAAAAACAAAAAAACCAAACAGAAGAAAGCGGAAAAACAAAAAAAATGGCTTGGGAACCTATTCTTTGGCTGATATTTTTAGTCATTAATATTTCCCTCATCTCATTAATCATCTATCAGGTATATGAACCCTTACGAGTCCTCATCTCGTATCAACTCTGTGGTCCTGAAAGAGTAAATTTTACATGGTGCATTTTGCATCCTATTCCTTATCACAGGGCATTGGTTTATCTTCCTGCTAATGCTTCCTCCTGCTTACTATAATGCCAGAAAGTAAGTTTCTTTTTTCAAATTTTATGTGTTTTACAAGTTGATATTCATGCTATGTAGTTGGACATTATACTTCCATTCCTGACACCAGATTCTATTTTCAGTGCTCCGTTTCGAATGCCAACAAATTCACAAGGGTTTACTGTCTCTCATGTGCTTCGTTTCAATAAGTGAATTTATCTACTCGGTAAAGGAGAAGAAACTTCTAGCAGCCTCTTGCAGAAATGCAGGGTAAGGCTGCGTACAATAGACTCTTGTGGTCCAGCCGGGCCCTTCTCCGGAGCCCGCTCATAGCAACGGTTTTCTAGAATGTACATATGTCAAGAGGAATTTCTTAAAATGGGAAATATATATGGCTTACCGTAAAAAAAATGTCGCTGTTCGTTAATCTTCTGATTACTTGTTGGGCTATTTTGTTTTGTCAAAGTATTGTCGAGAACTTGGTGTCTGTATAAGTATGCAACCTCATTGCTTACTAATGCTGATATGCAGCCCACTGCTTTTATCTTATTTTATTCTGGCGCTATTACTTTCTGAAATTAGTGAAGGAGCTTGGTAGATTGATATTAGACCTGATGCTATTATCACTTAAGTTATAAAGTGTACATTTACACCTTATGTATGATAAAATTAAATAAGACTCTTCTTATATGTCCTTTCAATATCTTAAAGAGATACTACTTAAGGTCTCTTTTGCTGTTGTGCAGTTTGCAACTATGCCTATAACTGTGGTAATTCAGTTTACTGGAAAACTCCATTCTAACAGATTTACATGTGAGGAAGATGAATTTTCTAGATAGACAGATATTATATGTAATAAGGAGGAGTACGCGCTACTTCTTAGTCAATGGTTAAGGTTAGAGATGTTGACAAATGGCAACAAGTTGTGACAGGAAACAGTGCAACAAAAGAGAGATAGCAATGCTGCTATTCTGATAAATTGTTCGACACAATTACACAAATGACGAGGATAACTACAGATCTTCATACATTCGTGAGAGACTTAAACCTTAGCTACACTCGTAGAATTAGGTCTGCTACGACGATGATGGATGCCACAAAGAGTATGTGGTCCCGATGATATCTTTATAGTGGTTTTCTTTCAGTTAATATTAATTTGTGTATCTCCTGCTGTGACGATGCAGCTTGTCTTGTTTACATAATTACATGACACTGAAACAAAGGGTTCTAGATACAAATTAAAATTTATGTTCTTGTCTTTGAAAGATGCTATTTAAATCTTAACTAAGGGAGGTGTTATTACGTGGCAGATTCTTAAACCGGCAGCATCTTATTGACGTGACTGAAGTTTTTAGGGTCATTGAGTCTGAAAAGAAGATTCGGATATTCAAGTTGGGTTTCTACTTGGTCCTCTTTGTTCTAGTGCTTGTTAGGTTTTATTACGACTCTTGAGCCTATTATTTTCCTACTTTTACTCATATCTTCTCTCAAGATATGCTAATACTTAGCTTGATTGCCGTTTCTACATAGAATATCCAATGGAGGGACGCGTTCTACTTTGCTATCAGCTTTCCGGTCCAATGATGGAGATTTTGATATTCACTCCTCAGTTCTTGAATTCTAGGCAGGTTTTAGGTCTGATTAGGTGCCTCTTTGATTTTGAAAAGTAAAATATATTCTTTTTACCGCGATATTGGCTCCCTGTTCTTGTTTGCGTTCCATTTTAGGCTTTCTGTCTCTTTTTATTTTTTTTATTTTAGTAATTACTGTCATAAAATAATAGAATAAGCTTGACTCGATCCAATGCGAATATCTTGCATCTTATGCAGCTGTAGTTTGCTCAAATTTTCTTCACATCTTCTGGAGCCTCTATCTAACCATCTGATAAGTCCAGTAATGATGTATTATAGTTAAAGTCAGTTCCAATTTTAGCTCCAGAGAGAGAAGAATTGGCCTTAGTACAATGTATTCCAGTTTCCATGGTATAAGGCTGTATGGTGGGCTGGGCCGGGACCGGGACCGGACCGGGCCCGCGGTCTAAACGGTCTAAACGGGCCTGGCGGGCCGGTCCTAGCGGTCCTGGGCC
>MU682066.1:38620-50456 GCA_026770625.1 Nicotiana glauca | reverse complement strand
TATTGCCACTGTTGCAGGAAGGTTTATTCTATTTTATCGTGGGAGGATTTAATCCATTACCTTGGCAACGTGTGAGGGGGTTAAAATTCCTTAAGGACGCACAAGCAAATTGTGGACTCGGAACTGTTTTTCCAGTTTCTTTTATTCTTCTAACAACTTTCTGATTTTGTGTTTTAACACAGTAGCGTTCACAGCCTCCACCACCATTTTTACCTAAATTTCCTTTAGAGCATCCATTTAAGTTTAGACATACTAGGTTGAGGGAGTTTCCAGGTGGCACTGATGATATTTAGCATTAGCTTAGCTGTTTAACAAATGTACAAAAGTTTCTTCTTATTTGTGGCTACATCAATCTATCTGATTCTGAACTGCTTGTGAATAATAATTGTGGCATCTTGACAAATCAAATGTGTTATCTTAGGGATGTACATTCTTTCTTCGTCATACATTTTTTTGCATCTCGTCTTCCAGATATGCCAATTAATTAGAAAGGGAATAACCTGTAGTATAAATTTTTGGATAGGATTCTGAAAGTTAGCAAACCACCATCCTAGCATAGCATGTCTAATTCCCATTCCAGTCTTTAATCCCAAGTTGATTTCTAAAGGCATTCCAAATACTCTTGTTGAGTTTGCTGGTTCTGAAAATATGCTCCACATCCTCACTCATAGGGTTATTACAATAGTCACATCTAGAGGGATAAAGGTAACCACTACTATATATAACAATCCATAACCAATTGGTGATAGTTGAACTCAAAAGGGGTTCAATATGAAGCTTGCATTAAACAAATTCAATATCGAAATTGGACCAGAAAATTAGCAGGTGAGCTTTATTTAAAACATCCTTGAGGAGAGCAAAAACTTTTTAAATTAATAAAAACTTCCACCAGAAAACATTTCAAAGAAAAAGTTTTGGAAAAATAGTTTAAGAATAGTCCAATAAAAACATTTCTAATAATGCTATTTTCCAGGCTACATTTTGGCGTTATCTATTTGTCTTGTAAAATACCATAGTAAATGCTCAGTTTGATGTAGATGTCTCATCCATTCTAATTGGGACCTCACAAAAGACCATACCAAACATGAAAATGAAAAAAAAAAAAAAAGGTTACAGTAGTCTCCTTTTTTGGCTATGTAAAAAAGCCATTCATATCTTCAACATTAAGATACAAATAGTTCAAAGCTTGAAAAGGAGTTAATTATGTGTATTAAAGAATTTATTCAATATGTATAATTGTAAATCGAACCAAATAACTAAACCAAGCTACGTGTTAAGTGGCAAGTTCAGAACTCATAAACTTCAAAATCCAACTATGGCTCTACTTAGAAACGATATAACACATGCAATCTTAATTTGTTATAATCAAAGATTAATCATAAAATTCCTCTCATAATTATTTACCACAAAGTGTATTACTGGATTTTTCTGAACTCAATATTTTTGAATTCCAATAATTTGTCCGTGTGAAAATAACTTAAAATTTATATTCTGAACCCATCTCTAATTACATCGACCAGTTATAACCTAAACTTGTCCAACAAGAACCACCAAAAATTTGAATTCACACTACATATATGTTATAATTATGAAATCATATCAACTCAAACCTTTTCCTTTATTATAGACTGCTTTTCTATATAGGGGCCACTTCTTTGACAAGACACAAACAAAACTCAATAAACTTTATTTTTCAGGGGGGCAAAAAAACAACAACTTAAAGTAAAAAAAACATCAACTGTAGCAAAGAGATCTGACACCACTGCATTATATGGGTGTCTCAAACTTTTCATCACCGAATCACTGCATTTTGCCTGATTCATGAAATCAATAGAATCACAACAAATGAAGTTTCATCAAACATCCTTTGTGTTCACATATACATTCAAACTTTCAAAAGAAAAAGAAAAAAAACAGCAGCAACAAACTTGAATTTTTTAATTATCTTTATGGAATTTACAAGAAGAAGAAAAAGAATTATAAGGAGAAGAAAGAGAAGATATATATCAAGAAATACACGATTACAAAAGACATGCAACAAAGAAGGAGGAATAATGGCTCTTGTTGCAATCTCATTTGAAATTTTGACAAGATTACATCAATTTTTCTTCATAAAATTAATAATATGAAGGGTTTTGGGGGGGTTGTTAGTGAATCTTGAAATTTTATGCACAAGTAAGACAAGTATACACAATCCATCTCTATTTATTAAACATTATTAATAGCAGAAACATAGGAGAATAAACTAATAATTTCTCGTGTATAACATACATCAATTAATTTTTGTGACAAAACAAAGAAGAAACTAACACATTCTTCACATACAACACAAGCAAGAAAAAAAGGAAATGAAAAGAATAATAATTATCATAACAATAATAATATACTAACAAGTTTTACTAACACCTCTTTTGTAATAAGATAAGCAAGATGCAATTATTTCATCTGTTGGACTCTGGATTTGCACCACTAGGAACTTCATGAGCAGCCACTCCATATTGTTGACTCACCGTACCCGTCCCACCGGCATTGACCGTGGAAGCGGTCGCAGTCGTGGCCGTGGCCGTAGCAGTACTGACAGCTGATTGCTTAGAATGAACTTGCATGGGGGATTCCTTACTAGTTGGAGAATTTTCTAGGATAATTCTTCCATTTGTTGCTAAGGAAAATGCTTGAAAATTGATAGTGTTAGTAGTTGAAATTATCAAGAATAGCCCTAGGAAGAGAAGAAGAAAGAGAGATTGTGATAGTGTTGTTTTTGCCATGAAAAAAGTTGAATAACAAAGAAAAATAACCACCCCCCAATAACCCTAGGGAGATCAATATCCATGAACCAAATGAAACCACCAAGATGGAAATGCTAAAGGACAAAGAAATCCAAGAAATAGAAAAAAGAAAAATTTATGTTATTCTTACTATGAGAAGAAACTTTATTTTCTCAATTTCAAACCATAAAGTAATGTTATGACTATCAAGGGTTGCAATGTTTTCTCATCAAAATAGATGGATATAAATATGGGAAATCCTGAAAAGCATGACTTTCTCTTGCAATTTTCCATTTTGCCCCTCTTTTTTCTATTATATCCGTAGCACCTCACACAGCTCAATTATTTCACTGGGCATTTGCTGTCTCTCGTCAATATATTTTATCGAGTAACTTTGTCCAACAATACTTAATATATAGGTAAAACTTACCTAGTATTTTCATCTAATACATGAAGTAAGGCTAAGTCGCTACTAGAAATTCAGCCAACACCGACCGCGGCCAATCGATCGACTCTAGTCGGTCAACAAACCGACCGAAATATTGACCAAAGTTGGTCGTTTTTTCAAAAAAAAAATTAACTTTTTTTTTTACGAAACCGACAAACTTCAGTTGGTTTTCTTGGCGCAAAAATACCGGAAACTATTTTAGCATCCCGCAAAATATTGTTTAAGAAACCGACCAATATATAAAATAAATTAAATTAATATTCAAAAAACACACCGAAATCGGTTGGTTATTTCAGTCAGCCATTTTAGAAACCCGACCGACTTTGGTCGATATTTATATTTTTAATAAAATCGACCGAATTCGATCGGTTATTTTCGCGCGAAGATGCAATTAAAAAGCACAAATAAATTAAAAGAAAATTTTAAACCAAAATGTACCAATGGTCTAGTACTAGAATAGTATCTAAAGACCTTGGTTCAATTCCCCAATGGTGTATTTTTTCATCGACCGAATTCGATTACTATTTATTATCGACTAATATAATTTCGACGGATTAATGTTGGTTGAAAATCGATCGATTTTTTCAGTTTTTCGACCAATTTCAATCGATAATTCTGAACGGTTTTAGGCAGTTTTTTAATAGTGAGTTTTCATACATGTGACGCCCCTATGAGAAATTAAAGTCAATTACACATATGTGGGTGTAATTAATTGGATTATTATAGTCTAAAGACTAAAGGGATTTGGTTGACAAAACTTTTAATTAAATGACGTCTGAAGAAATATATGTACAGCTCCATTATATCACCAACAAGTCACATTGACGGTGATATTTTGCTGCCTTTTTTATGGCGTGGAACTAGTTTTGTGTGTCACTTATTTTCCTAAATTTAAGCTTCCTTTTTTTTATTGTAGTTGCCTCTTTGAGAGATATCTTCATTTTATGGTATTTCTCCCTAAAATGGTTTCCAATATAATATATAATATATAGTATATTATTATTGCCGTGAGGAAAACTATTGACGAACCAACGACACCCAAAATAGAAATGGGATTTATGAAGGTAGAATGTTTTGTATTTTTTTTTTATCCTTAACATTCAATTTTAACTTATTTCTTCAAAGTACAAATGAATTACGTAACAAATGTAGTTACTAAACATAACAAATACATTACTGCTCATATTATATATGGATATCTCATAAATACTAACCGTGCATATATACAGTCAAATCTCTCTATAACAATCTCTTTTATTCCGATAATATTTTGCTGCTATACTGAAGTGTTGTTATACACCGTATAGGGGTTGGGTGGATGAAATGGAGGTTAGCATCTGGAGTCTTGTGTGACAAGAAAGTGCCTCTACTACTCAAAGCTAAGTTTTATAGGGCAGTGGCTAGGCCGGCCATATTGTATGGGGCTAAGTGTTGGCCAGTTAAGAATTCACATACCCAGAAGATGAAAGTAGCATAAATAAGGATGTTGAGGTGGATGTGCGAATACACTAGGATGGATAAAATTAGGAATGAAGATATTCGGGAGAAGGTGGGCGTGGCTCTTATATTGAAGACAAGATGCGAGAAGCGAGACTCAGATGGTTCGGGCACGTTCAGAGGAGGAGCTTGGATGCCCTGGTAAGGAGGTGCGAGCGGTTGGCGTTGGTGGGTACGAGGAGAGGTAGATGGCGGCCTAAGAAGTATTGGGGAGAGGTGATCAGGCGGGATATGGCGAGATTTCAGATCTCTTAGGACATGGCACTCGATAGGAAGCAATGGAGGTCCAGCATTAAGTTTGTGGGTTAGGAGGTAGTTGAGCATATTTAGTCTACTAGTGTGAGGCTAGGTAGGGGTGTGCATTCGAATCGGTTTATCGATAAATAGAATCGATTATTTGTTATCGGTTTATCGATTTATCGATTTCGATTTCGAAATTTTCCTTATCGAGTTATCGATTTCGATTTCGATTTTTCCTCTTCGGTTTATCGGTTTATCGATAAACCGATAAGATATACTAAAAAAAAAAAAAAAAAAAAAAAAATTTATCCTTATTCTATAATACCATTTTCTTTACCCTAAGCCCCTAACCCTATTATTTTCTCTACCACATTTAAGGAATGATTATATTTAAAGCTCAAGGGAATGAAGTTCAAATTAATGGAAAACAAAATTAGTCGTGATGATGTATTTTTTTTATACCATTGGAGTATTGGTGGCATACATTTGATCCCTTACTTTAGTTTTGTTGCATGTGCTTGTTGACACAATTTTATATCATAAACGATGTTCGTCTTATTTTAGCTTCTTTTTGTCCATATTAGTTAGGCGTGTTTATAGCACTATACTTTCCGTGGAATCCTACAAATTTTCTTATTGGTGTAATCAATAATCGAATCAATAAGCCCCAAAAATCGATAAATCGAAATCGAAAAAATTGAAAACTTATTGAAACGATAACGATAAACATATTTACAAATCGATAATCGATGAGTAATTATCGATAAGGGTCAAAATCGAATCGATAAATCGAATGCACACCCCTAAGGCTAGGCTGATAGGATTTAGTCTTAGAATGCTAGTGGTCAGTATTGTGTTTACACTACTCTTCCGTTTTTATAGTCCAGGTCTTATTTACTGGTCATTATTTGTGTCTTTCATCCATTCACTGGTTCTTGTGTTGTTATTATTTCCATGATGGTGCTGATATATTGTCTCTTTTTTTCATTTCGTCTTCTTGAGTCAAGAGTCTTTCAAAAAGAGCCTCTCTACCCCATGAGGTAAGGTCTGCGTATACACTACCCTCTCCAGACCCCACTTGTGGGATTACACTGGGTTGTTATTATTGTTGTTGTTGTTGTTGTTATTGTACATTGAAGTATTATTATAGAAAATATATATTATTACATAATATAAAAATCAGCTTTAAGTAAAACTTAAATTTTATAGTGAATGACTGTTATATAGGGATGACGTTGTAAAGAAGTCTGGCCATATATAGTTAAGCTTAATGAAAATGCAATTTGTTTCTTTTAGTGCAGCTCACATATATTAGATAGGCGTAGGAAAGACCACAATTAAGATAACTTCACTCACGAGAGTCAAAACCATAACACTGGGGTTCAAGCTATGATATTTCACTACAATTTTTCTAACGGTAGTAAAATTGTTGTAACTCAGGTTCGAGTTGTGGAAGTAGCCACTAATGCTTATATTCAGGTAGACTATCTATATCACACCTTTAGGGTGCGGCCCTTTCCTGGAGCCGACGTGAATATGAGATGATTTATGCACTGGACTGCCCTTAATTAGTAAAAATTGATGCAACAACTTTTACTTGCAATTGTAATAATTCAACATCATGCATGATACAACAAATTTTATATGATATTTCACTACAAATCCTATTTATTGTTAATAAAACTTTCAATATTAAGGATTTATTTGTAGGCAATTAAAATGGTCACTAAAACCTAGTCTCAAAATCTTTGACACTAGGACTAGGTTGTTCATTCAAGGGAACAAAAGATCTACTTGTCTAATATGGTAAAGTAATTTTGTTGGAAATTAAAGTAAAGATAATAGAGCAAGTCAATGAAAAGAGGGTGAGGATAGAATAGAAAAAATGGTGGTGTGGGGTTTTTTGTAGCTTGGACTCTTGCATAAGAAATCTTTCATTTTTGACACATACAAATCCATTGAAAATTACAGCTGATTTAGGGCCTTATCACCTTTGATTATTATAATTATATAAAACTAAAAGTTGCCCAAAAGAAACAAAAGAAAGTCTACATTGCTTTCTGCACCTGTCGTCTTGATTGTATGCATTAGGTCCCCCACCTGCACTTACCTTTAACAGAAACACATGCAAACTTGTACGTTAAGGCTATTCTTGTAATTCAATCTTATGACATTTTAAAATTTTCTATTTGTACTTCGGTTTAAGTTATGTACACAATAAATCGTTATTGTAAAAAAAAAATTACACTATCATATGTCGTCGAAGGATATCTACACACAAGCAGAGCAACCCTTAGCGTAGGGAATCATCGGCTTTCGGTAACTTTCGGGGAAAAATATTTGTATATATATTTACTAAGATTCAAAGCTTATGCAGAGCTACAGTAGTCGATTTAGGAGGGGGAGGCACAACTATACTTTTAGTTTTGCTACTAGGGTTCAATTAGCATTCGAGCATTTTCTCAAATTTTCTTATTTGCCTGTGCTGCTCCCCACACTTTCAAATTTTGGATCCACCTCTGTATCTATAATAATTTGGTAAAAAGCTACTAACAAATTTGTATGACAAAAATTATTTTTCTAAGAAATTGTTGCTGATAGAATTTAAGGGTCCACCAAACTATATAAATAACCAGATTCTATATTAGTTCTCACAGAAACCACGCACACTGCAATAAGTAAATGACGAGAGGAATTTTACATGAAAAATTTCCAGCTCAAGGGGATTAAAAACCACGACCTACCCTTGTAGGATTTCAACTTCACTACTGAGAAACTTTAGATTAAAACCTATGTAAACTAGGAATTAACCTCTTAATCCCTCACTAACTTATAACACTCTATTACAAGCCACTTTGTAATAACTCTATTACAAGCCACTTTACAACTCGACTAACTCTAGCCAAGACACAAACACAAGGGTTATGACTTACAAAGTGTTTCCTATGCAATGCTTCTAACTAAGTTAAGTAGGAATTACAAATAAGAACTTTTACAATGTTACAACTCAACTAAGGACATACAATAGCTTGATACGGGGAACTGATCCATAGCGGTGTTGTTCTTTATTCTTGATGCACTTGAGAATCGTTTTCTGGATGATCAATCACGGTCAGTGTGCTTGAGTAAATTCTCTAAGTGTTCAATTAATTTGGTTTACCTTCCTTGATATTAATAATGCATTTGTGACATCACTTAGAATGATGTAAGCATGTTAGGTAAAAGGTATTCCCCATAAAGTTGACCGTTGCACTGATCTTGTACAATAGCGTGTGCGGGCAACAACTTTACAGCTGGGACAATTGACTTATGCATTCCTCGGGAACTGGTAGCTATTTGTTCCCTCTGTTGTTCCTTTGGAAGATTTGAACTGTGTCTCCAACTGGAGACTTGTTGATTTTTAAGTTCTTGAGGATGTGTATCAGGTTCCTTATCTGGTTCTTAACAGTAAGTTTGTTAGATCATCAAAACATAGCAGTAATACACTTATATCCTATCAATTTCCCTCTTTTTGATGATGACAAACTTATAATACAAGTTCCCTCTAAGAACCAGAATGACATTGGCATTTCCTGTATTCCTCCTGAATTTGTTTTCCATCTTATTCCCCCTTAATTATTTCCCCCTTTTGTCATCATTAAAAGATCAGTAACAGGCTTTTAAGCAAAAAAAAGTCTAGCGTTGAGTTAACTCATGCCATTTATGTGCACACAACATGACTAAAAACAGAGCATAAAAGCAAGGCATATACAGCAAAAAGGGAAAAGCTTTCATTAAATAATTTCGATTTTAAAACAGGGAGCATATTCAATGTTGCTAACAACCATTCACAATTCAGAACAACGAAAAAAATACCACACACATCATCAGAAACTAATCATAAGAGACCAACACTTAAGACTTGACAATGAGGGGATACTATTTAAGGAGCACTGGATGGAGAGGGCTTAGAGGCAAAGTCAAGGGTTTGGAGGACTTGATCCATTCAAGCATTCGCCTATATTTGCTCATTGTGCAGTCTCTCTTTCAGGTCATCCACCTATTTCTTGAGCTCAGCATTCTCCTTGGTCAGACGGAGAACCTCTTTGCTTTGAGAGATACTAGAACCAGGTGCCTCCTGAAGCTGACTCAACTGACTCTCAAGAATAGTATTCCTTACTTTCAACTGTCTTATCTCAGTAGTGGCACTGTTCTGAGCGTTGATCAACTGAGAAATAGTAAAAGTGCTTCCAACTCCTCCAGCCCTATCAATTCACTCACATTCTTCAAAATTGGACTTGGAGAAAGTTTTCTTCTTAGTGCACACTTTAGCTTGTCCTAGAGGAACCTTGAAGTACTCAAAACCCTTGGTGAGAAGGAACCCATAAGGCAGCCCATAATTACCATCTTTGAAATCTGCAACTTTCTACATGTGCTCTATCATAATCCCAGGCAAATTGATGGTAGTGTAGTTGTCCCGTACTTCCATGAGGAACAGGTCTGCACAAAAAGTAATAGATCTTCTCTCATCACGAGGGAGCAAGACCTTGTTCACCATCTCAAATAGAAATTGGTACACTGAAAGGGGAGCCTTCTTCTGTAATCGTTCCCCTTGCTGAATTGCTTTATTCTTCAGGATAACGTTTCTAAAGTTTTGAGAACAAGTTCCCTGAACAGTAGACAACCCTTCAACATGCACACCCAGAATAGACCCCAACAAGGCGGAGTCTATTACCATATCAACTCCATTCAACAATACACAAATGTGATCATCCTCAACTTTGAAGAAGTCGGCATAGAAACGTTGTACTTCCTCCTCATACACTTTTGGAGCATCACTTGTGAACAAATGTGTCCACTGTTGAAACTCACAAATTTAAACCAACTGTCGCATTCAAACCTCCTCCAAAATGTCAGGGGAAAATGTGCGGCCCTGTAACACTCCTTAAATCTATAAAAGTTTCAAGACGCGTTAAATATAGAATTTAATTTTTTTTAATCTTAAATTATACTTCTACTACGGATTTAAACCCCTGTGATTGATTTTCAGTTACTTCTCTATTATAAATAATTGGATATACAATTAGGGGAATATTAATAATTTTAATGTTACTTATTATTAAAAGTAGGTATAATTAAATACTAGCTAAGTCAAAACAAAAACGAAAACAAACGGGGCACATAAGCCTTAAGCCCATAAAGGGCTCTTGGAAAGCAAAGGCGTGAAAGCCATTGAAAGATAGAAGTCAAAATTCAGCTCAAGAAACATAAGTCATTTCAACGAAATACTCAGGCTGACAATGGAAAATTCTAGGGTTCTTTACAAACCACTAATTCTTGAACACAGGTATATACAATTCTCTATTGTCAATTACCTTACATTAGTAATAAGTAAGAATTGAATAGTTAATTCCCTTCTTTGTCTATATCAATAATAAATTTCATGTTTAGATGTGAAACTTTAAAATTAATTAAAATGCATTGATTGTTGTAGAATCAATTATTTGACGGGTATAAATTAGACTGGGGCCTACGTATTGGCTCGAGAAGTTTTGAGGTGAGTTGATATAACCCTTTACTAAAGTAGTTTAACTCACAAAAACACACATACAAGGTGTTTGATGAATTGCTTAAAAGAGCTTATATGTACTTAATTGGAGCGAGTGAGTACATATTCACTTAGAGTTGTTCTAGCTAAAGTTTAGCTGATTTATTATGATATATATGCATAAATTTTTATATTTTTGTGTTATTATTATATGTCATTTTCATATTGAAAATTCATGAAGGAGCAAGAATCTTTAGATATATTTTAGAATATTTATTTCATTTTTATGCCATGCTTAAACTTTAAGGAGACCCGTATGAGTATGTATAAGATGTTTCAGGAAAGATTTAGACTTAAAAAGTCACAAAAAGAAGTTTAGAAAGAAAAGATTTTTGGGAGTGTCCTCTATTCTGAGAAGGGGTCATCCTCCAGGCCGAGGGTCCTGACCAAGGTGTTGACTTCCTGAAACTACTTGTGCCAAAGTAAGTAGCACACAAGCCGAGGGTCTCGTTGCTGAGAATTTACTTAGCCAGGTTAAGGT
Organism: Nicotiana glauca; assembly: GCA_026770625.1. NCBI lineage: Eukaryota > Viridiplantae > Streptophyta > Magnoliopsida > Solanales > Solanaceae > Nicotiana > Nicotiana glauca. The sequence goes on along the minus strand of MU682066.1, from coordinate 39,438 downwards.
ATGATACATGAGCGCTGAGAACCACGAAACAAGTGGCACCTCATGAATTGGGCCTATTCGATCAAGTTGGGATCGAACTCGTGCCGATGACACGGTGACTAAGACAAAAATAATTTAGGATAGTTGGAACTCCCTATTGATACCCAATATTTTCCTATGTATTTTTACATACAAAATACTTTCAAAATAGCATGTACATGCATATATAAGCATGGCCAAGGGTTTTGATATTTTTTCCTAATTTTTGAAAAAAAATTAAAATCAATTTATTGTCTATTTCTAGCAGTGCAAAGTCCAATAACTGTTCCCAAGATTATCATTTTGGTGAATAATTTATTTCTATTTTCATATTTACACCAAAATATAATTAAGGTGATTTTTTATATATTTTTACAAATTTATTTGGTATTTTTAAAGCTAAATTGCATATAATTGCAATTATAGCCTATTTTACGATTAACAGCATTTTACAATTATAAAACTATTTCTGGTATTTTTGAATTAATATTTATGTATTATTAATTAGTTCAATGCTTTTAATTTATTTTTAAAATCATTATTACTATTTTTATAAAATGAAAAGTGGGAAATTGTCTATTTAACATCTAGCCAATTTCTATTTCAATTACAGCCTCATTTCCTTTCAATTTTAGCCTCAATTTGACCCCCAATTCCTCCCCAAATTAAAACCAACCCAACCCACGACCCAAGTTAAAACCCATCCGGCTCCCCTTTAATCTAGGTCGTTGATCATTTTGATCAACGGCCGAGATTCCCCCTTTCCTTTTTAATTCACATACCCCCCCCCCCCCCCCCCC
>MU682066.1:0-38179 GCA_026770625.1 Nicotiana glauca | reverse complement strand
CCCCCCCCAAACCTAATTCATTCTATTAGAGATGCTGCCTTTTAACTTTCTTTGTCTCTCAAACCCTCTCTAGCCTCTCCGAAACCCTAATCGATTCCCACCTTATTCTACCACGATTCTACCGGAATCCATGGCGTTCCAGGCCATGGATGATTTATTCTCACCCTCTCTCACCTTTAAACCCAAGCTTCTCGAGGTTCTGGAGCCCGACCTCAATGGCTCTCTTTAGATCTTTCTCAGATCTGTAGATCTATGGCCTCTCCGACCATTATTCCGGCGTGTTCAAGCAATATGAGTCTCTTTGACTCAGGATCTGACTTTCCTCAAGACCTTTCTCATTCTAGGGTTTTCTCTGCAACTCTAACTGATCTGAGGTTCTGTACTTGCTTATTTCCTTTAAGATCTGTGACATGCCTGAGCGTTATTTGACATTTTAAAGGTTTTCCCCAAATTTCCTTTTCAAAATCGTTCAAATTCGATTTTTAGGGTTTCTGAAAAGGTTTCTTCAAATATTTTTCTGATTCTTCCTGTTCTTTATTTATGTGTGTTTTATGCTCGTATGTTTTCTTCTTATCACGCATGAGTTTGCTCTCTTGTTTCTTTTCTATTATGCAAGACTCTTCTATCTTTGGCTGTTAATCTTATGATTGCATATTAATTTATGTTGTTTTCCTCATTCTTTGCTATATGTGTTTATGGTTGAATCTTGGATTTTGGTCGCTTTATTGAGTTATGTTTGTGTTCCTTCTATGTATATTTTTCTCTACTGTTGTTTAAAAACTCGTATCACCTCTTTCTTCTGAACTTTTTTTAACTCCGAGTTTTCTCAAACATGGTCTCATGACCTTGAATCAGTGTTCTTTTATTGTGCATGTTTGTCTCTCATAAGTCTTTGAAAGATATTTCTAAGCCTCTTTTCAATGACCTGTTTGCCCACCTTCTATTGTCTGACTCTATTCGAAACCCTAGGTTTTAAGGTTTCTTTGACAAGTGGTACTAGGGTTCCACTTTGAGACCCTAGGCTTTCAGACACTATGAGTCTCTAATTAAACTTGAATCTTTTTTTCTTGTGACTCTGAGACTTTCAATGTTAAACTCTTTTTCTAAATAACCTAACGATTCTTTTGTTTGATCTTTGTGCTTTATATATGAGAAATTTCTCTTTCAAAAGTTTTTCACCAACTAAGTGATTGATTCTGAAATCCCCTTAATAAGGCTGATAAACTGCCACTGATTTTCCTTTGATTGAACCTCATTTACCTTTCTTGACTTGGTTCATTCAATTGAACTAGCAATTTTTGGTTTCATGGATGTTTAATTGATTCCCTTACCATATTTGGCACAAACCGTGTACCATTGACTGTTTTCCTTAAATAATTTTTATGTATTTACCCCTTTTGTGCTACTTTGAAAGGTTTAATTAGAAATTCCTTTCCTTAACTAATTTCTACCAGTTGGAACCAGAATCCCTTAACCAAAGGGAGACTGATTTCAATGATTTCTTTACCTTTATTACTGGTTTTCTTTGCACTGTAAAAGGGATTGCACTTCTGCACTTTAAAGAGACCTGACCTTCCATCTAGACTTCGAATTGAATACTTTCACATCTATACTTCAAGTTCAATACCTCGAACTTCTTACTCTCAACTCACACATTTACCTTACTGCTTTCAACACTTTGCTTTGCTTGAAATCTTTTGGTATCACTTTGTTTGCAACTTGGCTTTCCTCAAGACTACTATTTTACTTGTTTTCCTTTGAAACTGGTATGTTTTTCATTTAGTTTTTTGTCTCATCCCTATGTGTTTACTTTATAGTTTCAGCACTTGTTTTCTTTACTACTCATGTTCAATGATCTATGCTAATTATGTTCTTCCTTGTATCTATTTCTATTGTGAATCCCTACCCCTATCCCCTTCTATATGTTTAAGTTAAGGTTCTTGGCCTGGCAGTATCCTAATTACTGCCTGGGCCATAACCTGATCCACAATGGATCCCAACTCCTAATGTTTGGCTAACAGGTTGGTCAGGGGTGTGCCAGCATTCCCAATTGATGGGCATGACCACCAGCCTGCCATGGCTCTCCCGTATTCCCCCTCTATGCACTTACACTTATTCTTAGACTCTTAAGTTCTACCCCCTTCCCCTCTTATGAGCCTTGCTTTGGTACCTTGAGTTCCCTCTGAACTTGGACATCTGAGGGCCGGTATTTCCACACTACACTTTGATCTTAATTTTGTAATGGTTTGGGGTGTAAGCACTGTCCGGAGCCCTTTGAGACTCTTGGGAACTTTGACATGTCCCAAATATGAGAAATACTTTTGGAAATCTGATCCTGGAAGTTGGTTTATCTCATATTGTTGAACTTTGAGTCTGAATTAGGCTGTTTAGATGTAGCTGGAACTTCTGATGTAATTTTTACTTTTCTTTTCTGATTCATTTGGGTCTGTAATAATTTGTAATAACGATTGGGGACGGCTAGTGGAAAGAGATGGGGATGAATGCATGCAAAGGGTAGAAAACTTGTCTATAGGTTATTTATAATTTCTGCATTTTGCATTTTTAGAACTCATGCCTATAATTTTTTTTTCTGCATTTCTGCATCGTAGAAATTATGCCTATAAGTTTTCTGCATTTCTACGTCGTAGAAATTATGCCAATCAGTTTTTTGCATTTCTGCATTTTAGAGCTCATGCCTGTAATTTCTGCATTTCTGCATCGTAGAAATTATGCCTATAAGTTTTCTGTATTTCTGCATTTTAGAACTCATGCCTGTAATTTCTGCATTTTGCACTTTAGAACTCATGCCTATAAGTTTCCTGCATTTCTGCATTTCTGCATTTCTGCATTTTAGAACTCATGCCTATAAATTTTGCACTTCTGCATCTTAGAAATAATGCCTATGAGTTCTGCATATAGAAATCCTGATCTTAGGTTTCTGCACTTCTGCATATACATGTTATTAGGCAAACAGTTATAGGTTTAATAATAATCAACTTCATTTTAGATATCATGCCTATAGGACTCTTGCATTTATATATTTGTTTTAAACCAATGACGCTTAGAAATCATGCCTATAGGAGTAAATCAATTGAATCAGCTTCGTCTACTTCATCTATGGATCTAAAATCAGTCATAAGATCATTTAAAGACTGTAGATCCTTCTGTTTATAAAACCAGCAACCTTTTCCTTAAAATCAATACGCTCTATTAGATGTCATGCCTATAGGTCTCACTTTGGCAAACTATGAGGTAATTAATTGCGTTAATTTTGATAAAACTACATCCAGACAAGGCTAATTCGGACTCCTCATCTGAGAAATATGTGATGAATCAACCTATCCTACGATTTATTTAGTTCAGACCAAACCAGTATTTGAAGTCATTTGCTCTTTTAAGTGAGGAGGCTTATTTGAGCCTTAATTGCTATTTGTTTTCCCCCTAACTGTTTATGTGTTTTTTCTTGTCGCCTAGACTTTTATCCTTTTTAAAACTCTGAAAGGCCCCAACTCCCTCCCCTTTAGGATTAGTAGTCTCAAATGCCTCTGATACTAATTGGATTGGGACGGGTAATAGCATGCAATAAATAACAATACTGTTCCGCGCTTTAATACTTTAACGGGGTGGGAAGGGTAGATATGAATATGATGACCGGTGCGATAATACCTTATGTAGCCCCTCTTTTGAGGAGTGATTACTGGGTATTGCATTGACGTGATCCATATTAATCATAAACCTAGGACACCCCTCTCTTTTACTTGCTTTCGTCTACTTCTTTAGAATTGTTTAAATCTTTTCATAAATTTCTGCCCTCTTTACTTTTCCTCAAGTTTCAACTTATTTGCAATGTTGTATGTAATCCCTCCTATTTGAGCCATTAATTGCTTACTTGATTATGTGAAGTCACAATTATAACATGGTCGGGAACCACACTAGTGGATTATGAGGGGTGTCTAACACCTTCCCCTCGAGATAATTTCTAGCCCTTACTCAAACTCTGGTTCTTCAAACTCAGACCCTTATTAGTGTCCTAATGCACTTAATCATTAGGTGGCAACTCTTCAAACTCCAAAACCCAATTCCCAAAAGGGAACGAGTTGTCCTCCCAAATGTCATAAACCCGATTTCGCCTTTAGAAAAAGGGGACGCAACACTCCCAAAGTATAAAATGAAGTATTTTTTATAAGAAAGAAAAAGAAAAAAAAATTCTTTTAGAGTATTCATAAACTGCTATTATGCAATTATTTCAGAATTATTCTTATAAACTTTATGTTTTACATGTATTTAGAACCTTTGCTCGTAATATATATGTTATTAACGTTCATCTCATATCGTTGAGACTCACTGAGTACAATGGATGGTACTGACGTTCTCTTTTAGGAACCTACGTTGGTCTGCAGTACAACATATGAACCGATTTTGCAGGCGAGCAAGCTACGGGTTAGGACTTTCTTCTCTTCTAGTGCTATTAGTGAGCTTCGCTTTTGTTCGTGGAGTATTCCTTAGAGTCATTTTTATTTAGCTATTTCTTTGTTTACTTAGAGAAATGGCAAGAAAATCTCATGTCCTGAGTATTGCGTCAGTTTATCAGTAGAGGCTTCATAGACACAGTTGGTGGGTTAAGATTCAGATGTTTTTGATAATAATTTAGCAGTATTTCATTGGTTACTACAAATCAAGTTTTGAAGTTGACTTATTTTAGATATTTAAATTATTTAAAAGTATTTGGTTACAATAGTGCCTTGTGGCATGTAAAGTTTGAAGTTATAATATATTTGATAAGTGTAGATGGTTCGCTCGGTCATGTTTAGTGATTAGGTGTCGGTCCCGACTTGTTCAGAAAATTTATCGTGACAGGCCCTGCAGCACTTTTTGATTCCTCAATTTCTCTTTCCCAGCACTCTGGGGATCACCAATTTTGGCCTTCTTGGAGGAACCAGGTTCATCATCAGTATGAGCTTTTCTTTTAGCACACTTGTGAACATTCTTTCCCTTTTCCTCAGACTTCACAGACCTTTCCCCCAATTCTTACATCACTCTGGAACCTGACTCTTCCACTAACTTATCACCAGATTCTTTCACTACATTTTCACTAGAGACAACATCATCAACCTTGTTCAGATTTTTAGCATTCACAGAAGATTCCCTTTTTAGGCTTGGGGAGACCATGCTTCTGTGAGAGCTTTCTAGTTAAGGAACCAGGTTCCTCTTCTTCTTCATCATCCACATTCATAACATGCACTATCTTTTCACTCAGAAATTTCACATCTTTCGTGAATTTTCTTCTTCTTGATTTATCTTGGCTATTCTTAAGAGCAGATTCAAGAGCCTCCTTCTTTTGCAACCTTGTAGTAGGTTATTTAAAAGTAGACTCTTGAGCAACAACTGGTCTACGCATAGTCAAGCTGGCAATTGACAAATCATCGGAATCCTCTTCACTATCCCCATTTTGTTCTTCAAACACAGATTTCATCTCAGGCACAACCACACACAGAGGCTCAGCATAGAAATGGGGGAGGGAGCAGGGTCAGTGCTAACCCGGTGTTCTTGAGAGGACCCCTAAGTTGGATCCTTTGAAAAGAGATCGGGTCCTCCAGCAAGTTCCCCATTAGCATTGTCATGTGTCGATGCTTCAATAGGCACAAGCTCCTTACCTTCTACCAAGGTCTTAGACTCTTCCCCCTGCGGCTCAGACTCATCCTCACCTTCTTCGATAATAACCCATTCACCAGCGATGCATAGCATATTTTCTATTGATTCTCTCTTGTAAATCCATGGGAAATGCAGGATAAGGAGGAGTGGTACCTGTGGGCTCAAGATTAGGAACTGATGTATTCTCAGAACCAGTAGTTTGGTCTGCATTTGAGCCTTCATCCAAAGGAAGACTAGAGATTTCCTAATTTTCCTCTTTTGTTAGTTGTACCCTTTTTACCCAGCTTTTCCGGCGAGGTAAAAGAAGAACTCATAGCCACAAACCTATTAGGAGTCGAGATTTTTGCGGCTCCGATGAGAACCAGAACTCGATTGGGTAGGAGAGGGAACTGAGTGTGGGGGTGACTCTTCCCTAGGGTTTTGTCAAGTAGTGGTATTGAGTGAGGAGTCTAACATCAGTGTTTTAACTGGTGAGGACTCAGTTAGGGTGTTACTTGGAACACTCGAAGTTTCATGATTTTCAGCCATGGTGAGAAATTATGAGTTGAAGAGAATGGATGGGTAGTTTGAAGAGAGAAAGAAGAAGGAATATTTTGAAATTTGATGTGAGGAGTTGTGATAGTGATGAATGTATTTATGATGGATGTAGGACCCGTTAGGAAAGGGCGATAGTTTTGGGAGTCGGGTCAATTAACAACGGGTGAGACGTTTGGGTTCAAAAGATGCAAAGAAAAGAAACTGACACACTGATGATGTGGCACTTATATTAACCGCTCAAAATTATGCATGAGAGAACAGAGAAACTACTAACCTATGTCAGGAGAACCAGGTTCCCTAACGAATCTTGCACTTGTAAGCTTTGCCCTTTTTACCAACGTACACTATATTAACTGCTTATTGTTCTGTAATCATCATGCGTGTCTACCTGTAACACTATAGAAATGAGTTAGACTTTGCCATAAAACATTTTTTAGCTAATTTTACCTAGACACTTCTTTCAAAGCTAATCATCGAGGGACCAGGTTCTCAGTTGGGTGTTATCAATCCCAGTGCCAAGCGATTTCTTTCATAATGTTCTCTTCTTAAAGCCTTGGTGAATATATCAGCAATCTAATCTTCTGTGCTGCAAAATTTCATGCAAATGAGCCTCTTTTCAACATTGTCTCTGAGGAAGTGATGACGCATATCAATCTGCTTGGTTCTCTTATGTTGGACTGGATTTTTGGCCATATTGAGTGCACTTGTATCGTCACACAGGAGGGGAACACAGTCAGAGAACACTCCAAAGTCTTCCAACTACTGCTTGATCCACAGTAACTGAGCACAACAAGAAGCAACTGCAACATATTCTTCTTCTGTAGTTGAGAGTGCCACCGAGTTTTACTTACTTGTACCCTATGAGATTAGACAATAACCCAAGAAATGTGTCATTCCAGATTTCCTTTTCCTGTCCACCAGATATCCTGCATAATCAGCATCAGCATATCCAACAAAATCAAAGTTGTCTCCTGAGGGATAGTAGAGAACCAAGTTCTGCTTTCCTTTGAGATATCTCAGTATTTTCTTAGCAGTCTTCAGATAAGATTCCTTTGGATTAGATTGGAACCTTGCACAGAGACCCATGTTGAACACAATGTTTGGTCTGCTTGCAGTGAGATACAAGAGTGACCCTATGATACCTCTATACATGGTCTGATTTACAAGGGAACCAGGTTCATCCATGTCTAGACGTGTAGCTATGACAATAGGTGTGTCAATAACTTCTGATGCTTGCATGTCAAGCATTTTTAGCAGCTCCTTGATATACTTCTGCTGACTTATCAATGTTCCCTTTAGAGATTGCTTCACTTGAAGTCCTAAGAAGAAAATTAATTCTTCCATCATACTTATCTCAAACTCACTCCTCATAAGTTTTGCAAACTCTTCACAAAGAGAGTCAGTAGTGGCTCCAAAAATGATGCCATCAACATATACTTGAACAATGAGCAGGTTCTTCCCTCGTTTCTTTAAAGAGAGTGTTATCAATTTTCCCCTCATATAAAGCTATTTTTTAGATGGAACTTTGACAACCTTTCATACCAGGCCCGGGGAGCCTGCTTTAGCCCATACATTGCCTTGTCCAGTTTGAACACATGCTCAGGATGCTCGAGATTCTCAAATCCAGGTGGTTGATTGACATAAAATTCCTCTTTTAGGAAGCCATTCAGAAATACACTTTTGACATCCATTTGGAACAATATGAACTCCATATATGATGCAAAAGCAATAAGGATTATAATAGATTCCATTCGAGCAACTTGAGCAAAAGTTTCATCATAGTCGATCCCTTCTTTCTTATTCTAGCCTTGAACTACCAGCCTTGCCTTATTTCTTGTTGTGTTTCCAAACTCATCAAGTTTGTTCCTGAATACCCATATGGTTCCTATAATAGTTTGCAGGTTGAGGAACCAGGTGCCACACTTTTTTTCTTTCAAATTGATTCAGCTCCTCTTGCATGGCATTGATCCAGTCTGTATCTTTCAATGCTTCTTTGATATTTTTGGTCTCTATTTGAGAAAGGAAGGCTGAGAAGGCAAATGAGTTTCTAGCTTTTGACCTGGTTTGGATCCCTGAGTCGAGGGGAGTGATTATATTATCAAGGGGGTGTGAACTTATGTGCTTCCAATTTGGTAACTATATCTCATTGGTAGAAAACCCAGGTATGCCTGGCCGAGGTTCTTGGCCGCTTCCTGTTTTAGCAAGTGGAGTATAACTCTGTTTTCAGCTTCAGTTGTTGTGATCATGGGACCAAGTTCCTCTCCAATGGTTGGAGATGTATTTGTATCATCTTCACCGGATTCCTTAACATGACTCATCATGTCTGCCTATCCATTTGTCATGTCAATAACTTCATCTGGAACAAATAAAGGCTCTTCATCTTGGTCAACTAGTCTGTCCTTCTCACAAGAGAGGTGAAATTCATCAAAGATCATATACACACTCTCTTCAACACATTGAGTCCTTTTGTTGTATATTTTGTAAGCTTTGCTTTGAGATGAGTATCTCAGTAAGATTCCTTAATCACTTTTGGTATCGAATTTTCCAAGAGCTTTCTTTCCATTGTTGAGAACAAAACATTTACACCCAAAAGTCCTTAGATGTGTTAGCTTGGGCTTCCTTCCATTCAACAGTTCATATGGAGTCTTGTTTAGAAGGGACCTGATCATGCACATGTTCACCAAGTAGCAAGCAGTATTGACAGCTTCTGCCCAGAAATACTTTGCAATCCCATTGTCAATCAACATTTTCCTTGCCATGTCTTCAAGATTTCTATTCTTCCTCTACACAACACTATTTTGTTGAGGTGTGCTTGGAGCTGAAAAATTGTAAGTGATACCATTTTCAGTAGAGAACGCATCAAATTTGGCATTGTCGAACTCTGTCCCATGATCAGACCTGATGCAAGCTACATTATTACCCATCTTCACTTGAATTTTTTTGACGAAGGCAAAAAACACTCATAAGTTTCATCCTTGGTTCTGAGAAATAAAGTCTAGGTGAATCTGGAGTAGTCGTCAACTGTAACGAAGATGTATTTTTTTCCTCCTCTGCTTGGCACCCTCATAGGTCCACATAGATCCATGTGAAGAAGATCAAGTGGCCTCGAGGTACCGACTTCCTTTTTTGGGCTTGAATGAGGATCTGACTTGTTTCCCTTTTACACATGCATCACACACTTTGTGACCCTTGAAGCTTGACTTGGGCTGAAGACGAACCAGGTCCTTCCTGATTAATTTGTTCACCAACGAGAAGCTTGCATGACCCAGCCTCTTGTGCCATAATTCAGCATCATCATCACCATTACTTAGATAGCTGAGATCACCATTCTACAGAAACTCAAAATTAGCAGCATAGATATTTGTATCTTTTTGCCACTAGCACCACCTCACGAGTCACTAGGTTTGTCACTGTACATATTTTTGACACAAATTCCACCTTGTTTTATGTGTCACGGATCTCAGAAACACTTAGCAAGTTATACTTCAATTCGTTCACGTAGTACACATTTTTGATTGAGTGAAAGAGAGACTTCCCAATCCTTCCAACTCTCAGAATGTATCCTTTTTTGCCATTTTTAAAGGATACACTCCCTTATTGCAGGGCCTTAAGTGAAAGGAAATCATTTGTACTTCCAGACATATGCTTTGATCACCTGCTATCCATGTACCATTGTAGGTTGCTCCCTTTCACTGTTCCCTGCACAAGAAAATCAGGAGTTAAGACTTAGGAACCCAAATGAGTTTGGGTCCCTTATAATGAGGAAAGGGGTGGATGAGGGATATTCTGGTCCAAACAGGAATCATGCATTTTTTATATGAAGGACCAGGTTCTCTGCCGGTAGTTACTTTTTCAGCAAAAACTTTGTTTTTCTGTTGTGACTGATATATGACCTTACTGTTTTCTTTTAAGTGTCCAGTATTTCCACAGTGTGTGTGAAGCCAATTGTTAGGTACAGTAATGTACTTGCTATGAGGGTTGTAAGGAATCTTTTCCCTTTGGAACCCGATTCCTTTTTCCTTGCATGTGTCCCCCGTTGTTGGTGTACATGAAAGTGATAGCATTAGAGGACCAGGTCCACTTAAGTGATTTTTCAAGATCACTCTTCACTCTTCCTAGTTCTTCTTGAAGTTATTTGTTTTTCTCAAGCTCAAAACACAGTCTAGACTTCACTGAGTTTAACTTACTTTCAAGCTTAATGTGTTCCTCACTTGCAACTTCCTTTTCCTTTTGAGAATTTTCGGGCCTACTCTCCATTTTAAGTTCCCCAATTGTTTCCTTTAGGTCCAGGACCACCACTAATAGGTCATTTGTCTCATGCTCAATGTTAGAAACTCTCTCAGTTAAGACTTCTTTTTCCTTTTTTACACACTCATTGGTCTCTTTTAGATCTACCATAACAACCATTACATCATCTCTTTCATGTTCTATATTTGCAATTTTTTCATCTAAGGCATCCTTCTCTTTCCTCGGGTTCTCAATTATTTTCTTTAAATCAACCACAACGACTACTAAATCATCTCTAGATTGTGCTGCTTCTCCTAATTCCACAGTTAAAGCATATTTATCATTTATAAGACTATGATAAGAATCAATTAATATATTTTCCAAAGACATGAGGTTTTTATGAGAATAAGAACATAGATTTATCTGAACATCAAGAAAATTTACCTCACCATCGTCTTCATCGTCATACTGAGCCATCAAGGCAAAGATTGAGCCATACTCAGCTGCTTCACTTTCTATTTCCATCATTGAACTATCACCATGATCATTTTCTTCTTCAGATTCGCTGGAGGAGTCTCCCCATGCAGCAAGAGCTTGCTTCACAACATTGTCAGCAACATTTTTCCTCTTGAAGCGTTTACCAGGAGCCGGGTTCCTCTTGGCTGCTTTGTCAGAGTTGTTTTTGTATTGATCTTGCTTTAGGAGAGGGCAATCCTTGATGAAGTGTCCTAGCTTGCCATATTTATGACATTAGTCATAATTTTTTGGCTTGCTAGAACTACCCCTTTTGGAATGTCTCCATTCCCACGAACCATTTTCTGGAATCCCCTTGTCAAGCAAGCCATATCACCATCTTCACCACTTGAATCATTGCTATATGTTTTGAGGACCAGGTTCTTCTCCCTTTTGGGCTCTCTTCTTTCACTGTCCTTCTTCTTCTTCTTTATTTCATATATTTTCAAATTTCCAACAAGTTCATCTATGGTTAGCGCGTGCAAGTCCTTTGCCTCTGTGATACAGTCCATCTTGCTTTCCCATGAGCTGGGTAGGATACTGAGAATTTTCCTGACAAGCTTGTTACTTGGAATGATTTCCCCAAGAGAGTGCAGCTCATTGATAATAGAGGTGAATCGAGTATGCATATCTTGAATGGATTCATCGTCCTTCATCTTGAAGAGCTTGTATTCAGTTGTAAGAATGTCAATCTTTGACTGCTTGACCTGTGTTGTTCCTTCATGAGCTGTCTAAAGGGCTTCACAGATTTCTTTTGCTGATTGACATGCTGATATCCTATTATATTCATCAGGACCAATGTAATAAAAGAGAATTTTCTTTGAACGGAAATTCTTTTCTATGGCCTTTCAATCAACGTTATTGAATTCCTTCCTCGTTTTGGGAATGGTTACAGCTGGGTTGCCAATAATCTTTGTAGGAACAAATGGTCCATCACAGATAACATCCGAAAGCTCGGAGTCTTTAGCCATTATGAAGTCGTGCATTCTAGTCTTCTACTATCCAAAATATTGGCCTTTAAACCTTGGTGGTCTATAAGTAAACTGGCCTTCTATACAATTTGGCGGAGCAGCCATGAGGATCCTTTCTAGGTGTTAACATGATAGAAAGAACCTGCTCTGATACTAATTGATAGAATTTAAGGGTCCACCAAACTATATAGAGAACCATGTTCTCTATAAGTTCTCACAGAAACCACGCACTGCAATAAGTAAATGATAAGAGGAATTTTACGTGGAAAATTCCTATCTCAACGGGATTAAAAACCACGACCTACCCTTGTAGGATTTCAACTTCACTATTGAGCAGCTTTAGATTACAACCTATGTAACCTAGGAATTAACCTCTTAATCCTAACTTGTAACACTCTATTACAAGCGACTTTTTCATAACCCTATTACAAAGACTTTACAACTCGACTAACTCTAGCAAAGACACAAACACAAGGGTTTATAATTTACAAAGGGTTTCCTATGCAATGCTTCTAACTAAGCAAGTAGGAATTACAAATAATAATTTTTACAAAGTTACAACTCAAGTAAGGGCATACAATAACTTGATATGGGGAATTGGTCTGTAGCAGTGTTGTTCTTTATTCTTGATGCACTTGAGAATCGTTTTCTGGATGATCAATCACAGTCAGTGTGCTTGAGTAAATTCTCTAAGTGTTCAAGTGATTTATTTTACCTTCCTTGATGTTAATAATTCATTTGTGAGATCACTTAGAATGATGTAAGCAAGTTAGGTAAAAGGCATTTCCCATAAAGTTGATTGGTGCACTGTTCCTATACAATAACGTGTGCAGGCAACAACTTTACAGTTGGGACAATTGACTTGTGCAGTTTTCTTGAAAACTAGTAGCTATTTGTTCCCTTTGTTGTCCCTTTGACTCTGAAGAGTTGAACTATGTCTCCAACTGGAGACTTGTTGATATTTAAGTTCTTGAGGATGTGTATCAGGTTCTGATGTTTTAAGCGTCAATACCACACAAGAAAGGGGGGTGATTTGTGTGGTACCCAATTTTCGCTTAACTGAACTATAGAAGAACCTGGTTTTTCTAGGTGTTCCAACTACTATTGTTTGTGGAATAATAAACACATAAAATAAAGAACATAGAGATTTTTACGTGGAAAACACCTGGCTCAAAAGGTGAAAAAATCACAACCTACTACTCAATAGAATTTTCCCAAACTTCCACTAAAATCACAGAGCCAAAATAGCATTTACAAAAATCTTTGTAAACCTAAGGATTAACTCTAATCCCGTTGTGTCACACAGCCTCAACTGTTGCGTCAACTTCAAGTTAACTCTAACTTGAACACTCTAGGTACCTAATATAATTCTTTCTATGAAAGCTGAAAGGTACAATATAAAATCACCTACTACAATTGAACTAGAATAAAAGATAGACACATGGAACTGGTTCTTCTATCTCGTTCAAGTAACTTCAGGATTGCACACTCAAATCACACATAAATTGCTTGCAAAATCGCCTTACTCTTTTGCTCTCAATTTAAGTTAAACTTCTACTTATGTGCATTATCTATAAAAGAGAACAACATTGACATTTAATAGGTTAGTAATCAGAGTTTGACTGGGATTCAATTGCTACTCTTCTAACGTATAAGAGTTCATGATGATCTCAAACTCTAACACTATCTTCATCCTAAACTGTGTTCTCTTCATGGAAGGAGTTTTTCTCTCCTTATCCAATATGAAACCTTTTCGATCAGATCAGGAGATATTATTGCTTGATCAGTTAGACTTATCTCCTTCACTTGCATCTCACATGTACAGATTGATCATGACTGTGATTCACAAGATGGACATGGTCCATGTCTGAGTTCTTTTGTCAATCTTCAAAACTTCACATGTTCTTGGGCCAACAAATCCCCCTTTTTTATGATTACAAACTCTGTGCTTATTACTTATTTGGAACTTGTAAGAACTCAACTTAACCATCAATACAAAGTTTAAAAAAATTACTTATCATCAAATACCAGGTTAATTAGGTTATAAATATCATTTATTCAGAATGTGTAAAGCACAATATCTCTTCCCACTTTTGGCATCATAGAAAAGTTGCATACAAAGTGTGAGTCCCAGATTTTAAAAAGTACTCATGGCTTCTAGGAAAACTGCAAGTGCAATCATGGTTTAATCATCAGCAATCCAGCAAACATATTTAAACTATCAAGGAAAGATTAACATTGAACAAGAGCAAAAAGACAGTAGATATCATTGATAGAGATATGTTGCTACCACAATCCACAACCAGAAAACAAAAAACATTTAAACCATGAGAAAAAAAAGATAGTAAAATCCCTAATTCGGGTCACTGAAGGTACTAAACAGGTTCAGGAGACAAAAGCTGGAAGTCCTAAGGCTTGGGGGAGCTAGAGGGTTGGTTTTGGGTTGGAGAAGATTCAGAATATTATGAAGAATCCCATCATTCTTTTCATTTTCTTTGTAAAGCTCAGTTCTGAGAACATCCCTCTCAGATTCCACCTTTTTCACACGAGCCTTAAGCCTAGCTATCTCAGCATCTTTGGCTTCACATTCCTAAACCAGAGCCCTGACTTTGCTGTTGATATGAGTCTTCTTGGATGAACCGGGATGGCATTGATTAAATAGTCACAAGCAATCAGAGTATTAATGCCAAAATGATCCTTGCTTGAGGCGATTTCCCATTTCTTCAAAGGCACATTGAACATATCCAGAACCGTGGTCAGAATAAAGCCATAGCGGGTAGAATGAGCCTTGGATCCATTGATGAACCTGTCCTGCGGCTTGATGATGAAGGCAGGCCAATTAATTTGCCTTACACTTTTCAGGCACTCCATAAGAACTAGGTCCATATAATTGGCAATGTGCCTTCTCTCCTGTCTGGGCATTAGGCACTTATTGAAATATTCAAACAAGACCTTGTGCTCAGTCCTCATTTCACTTTGATGCACAGCCATGTCTTCATTCACATCTTCAACATCACAAAACCTACTGGTAATTGCAAGATCGGTAGGGAGGGAGTCCAGGCAAGGCCATCTTTGCCTTGTATAGTCATCAAACCCTTCAAAGGGTATGTCCAGGATCTCTCCCAATTTTTCTGCATCAAAGGACACTTGAACTCCTTTCACTAGGCTGCTAACCTTGCCTTCATTAACCTCTGCATTTGCCATAAACTCAATTAGCTCATTCCTGGCTAGCCTACCATCTATTTGTAGGACCATGTCCTTCCATCCCTGAGCAGCTAAGGCATCCACCAGTCTTATCATTCCTGGTTCCACCAGGTCTTTCAGCGGTCTACCCTTTAAAATCTTTTTTTTGCCAAACATGGCAAGCTTGTCTCTTTCACCATCAGAATCATCTTCTACTTCTTCTCCGCTTCATTCCTCATCTTCAGAAATTTTTTCTTATTGGTTTCCCACTGCAGACCTTGTCCTCTTGGCTAGTGAAGGTTCAGCAGCCTCAGATACAGATGAAGACTTCTTGTAAGAAGTCTTGGATTTTTCGGTCTTGGTGGTCTGAACCTCCATTGTTGTAACCTTTTCTTGATGGACCTATTCTATCTCCTCGACTGTAGCAGCCTCTGAGGACTCTTCAACCTTACCTTTTCCTTTAGCCTGCTTTTTCTTCTTACACTCAGCTAGAGCTTTCTGGAGATCACTCTCACTCTGCTTCACCCTGCTTCTTGTAGCTCTACCCTTTGGCAATGAAAATTCAGTAGTTGTTGGGGATGAAGCCTTTCTTTTCTTGGAGGGCTTAGGAACACTGGGGCCTTTTGGTGTGGGAGTTCTGCATTTCTTTTGTCATAGCTTGCCCCAACCTTTTTCAGCAAGTCTGCTATGGTCTCTTCTGTAGATGAACCAGGTTCATCTCCCTGTGCGCTCGGATTAATCAGCCCCTTAGTAGCTTCTCTAGAACCACTTCTCCCTGGCTTTTTGCCACTCTCTTCTACCCTTTCTTGTTCAACCCCATAGATAGTAAGCACAGATAGCCCAACAGTGGGTGAATGATCAACCACTCTTTTCCCATTTCCCCTCTCTTCACCACATGCACCCTCTTTCTATTTTTGTTTTTCATAATTCTTTTTACCTCCGCTCCTTCGAACGCAGGTAATTCTATATACTTAATAGGCCCAACCAAAACAAACCTAGTTTACATATTTTCAGACACAGTGGAACTTACCTTAGAAGAGGATTCTTGAGTCTTTTCAGAGTCAGAAGACCCAGGTCCTCCCCCTCACTAGTGGATTTGTATGACTCAGAATCAGAGTTGGAGTCAAGGTCTGGGGCCTGGCTTGTCTTTAATTTCTCATTTAATTTCTTCCTGAGATCTCCAGACTCTACTATTTTTGAGCAAGTATTTTAACCCTTCTCAGCCTGGGTTTGGGAGTTGTGATGGGTGGATGAGAGGGAGATGAATCAGATGGAGTGAGTTGTAGAGGAGTTCCAGGATTGTCTTGTGGGTTGGTCATGATCGCTGGTTTTTGAGAGAAAGTTAGAATTTTGGAGAAGAAGAAGGCGAGTGAAAGTGAAGAGAAATTTTGACGATTTGGAATTATGGAGATGGCAGAAGGAATGATGTATATTTAAAGAGAAATACACATTTAATAGGTAATGACAGCTTTAGTAGTGGTCAATTAGAGGTCTAATCAACCTGAAATTTCTGGGTTGAATGATCGGTTTATCTTTCCTAAATTTTAGGCAATTTTTTCGATTTAGAGTTCTAGGCAGACGGAACTGGTTCAAAGCTAACAGATTGAATTTTCTAGGAATTGAACAATTGTAGGACTTCTTCTCATGATTTAAATATTTATATTTTTAATTGTGCAGAGTATAGAAAACATACCTTAGCTTTCAGATGAACCCATACTGATGAACCAGGTTCTTCATTTAGAATTCTCTTGAACATGCCTCAAATTACCATAATAGAGAAAATTTTGTAAGAGATCAGTGAGTCATATTAACACATGTCACATAGTATACTAATTAAAGTATGAATCTGAGTAAGAATTTCTAGATTCTTACACAAGTTCAGAGTTCCTAGCTAAAACAAAACATTTTTGTTTTAATTTTTTTTTCACTGTTCATTCTGAGCTGGACCTATTAGGTGATCTTAATCATCCCTAATTCCAACTTGTTCCTCTCGAAGTTTTTTCTACTCAGTGCTTTAGTGAAGATGTCAATAATTTGTTTATCAGTAGCACAAAATTCTATGGAGATCAATCCTTTCTCATAATTATCTCTTAAGAAATGGTGTCTAACATCTATGTGCTTAGTCTTCTTATGATGAACAGGGTTCTTTGTCATACTTATAGCACTAGTGTTATCACATAATGTAGGAATGCAACCAACTTCAATGCTAAAATTTACCGACTGATGTTTGATCCATAGCAATTGAGCACAATAAGAGGCAGCAGCAACATATTCAGCATCAGCAGTGGATAAGGCCACTGAATTTTGCTTTTTAGTGGCCCATGATACAAGACATGAACCAAGAAAATGAGCCATACCTGATGTGCTTTTCCTATCCACAAGGAAACCTGCGTAATCAGTATCAGCATACCCTACTAGATTGAAATTACTACATTTAAGGTGCCAAAGATACAGATCAGTAGTGCCTTTCAAATATCTCAGTATCCTTTTGACAGTAGTCAAGTGAGACTCTTTTGGATTATCCTGAAAGCGAGCACAAAGCCCTACACTAAAAAGTATGTCAGGTCTGCTGGCAGTAAGATACAAAAGTGAACCAATCATACCCCTATACAACTTTTGATCAACAGAAGAACCATGTTCATCTATGTCTAATTTAGTGGCAGTTGCAATGGAGGTGTCTATTTCCTTTGATTCATCCATTTTAAACTTTTTGATCAGCTATTTTTCATATTTTTGCTGATGGATCATGGTTCCATTTGGGCTTTGTTTGATCTGTAAGCCTAAGAAAAGGTTAAGCTCACCCATCATACCCATTTCAAACTCACTTCCCATTAATTTGGAAAAATCCTTACTTAGTTTGTCAGTGGTGGCCCCAAAGATTAAGTCATCAATATATATTCATACCAAAAGAAGATCTTTACCTTTTTCCCTTAAGAATAGAGTATTGTCAATTTTACCTCTTTTGTAGCCATGTTCAAGCAGGAATTTGGACAATCGTTCATACCATGATCTAGGCGCCTACTTGAGTCCATAGAGAGCCTTGTCTAATTTGTACGCATGATCAGGGCATTCCTTACTCTCAAACCCTAGAGGTTGTTTCACAAATACTTCTTCTTTTAGGTAGTCGTTCAGGAAGGCACTTTTGACATCCATCTGATGAAGAGTGAATTCCATATGTGTTGCAAAGGCTATGAGGAGTCTTTTTGCCTTTAGTCTTGCAACTGGAGCAAAAGTCTCATCATAATCTATACCCTCCTCTTAGCTATAACCTTGGACCACCAGTCTTGCCTTGTTTCTTGTAACTATTCCATCTTCATCAAGTTTGCTTCTAAAGACCCATTTTGTGCCAATAACTAATTTGTCCTTGGGTCTTAGAACTAGATGCCAAACTTGACTTCTCTCGAACTGATTAAGTTCATCTTGCATTGCATTTACCCAATCTGCATCCTGCAAAGCCTCAACAATATTTTTAGGTTCAATAAGAGATAGGAAAGCATCAAAAACACACAGATTCTTTAATTTTGGTCTAGTTTTGACTCCAAAGGTTGGATCAGTAATTATGTTCTCAATAGGATGAGAACTTTGATACTTATGAGGTTTCACAATTAACTGATTTCTGCTAGATGTTTCTCCCATGTTTTATTGCTGAGAAACAGGATCATGAACAGGTTCCTTTAGGGGATTGGTTTCAATTGCTCTTTGATCAGTTCCCCTAGTCAGGTTGCCCTAGATAGAAGAACCTGTTACATTACATATTCCTTCTTTTGGTGCCACTTTATCTTGTACTGAGAATTCAGTCAAATCTTTTACCAGCCCAATAGCCTCATCTTCATGTTCTTGTCTCTCAGAAAGAATGTTAGTTTCATCAAATACTACATGCACACTTTCTTCTACACACAAAGTTCTTTTATTGAACATTTTATATGCTTTGCTATGTGAATAATATCCCAAGAGTACTCCCTCATCACTTCTGGGATCAAACTTACCTAGGGAGTCCTTTCCATTATTGTGCACAAAGCACTTGTACCCAAATTCCCTAAGATGGGATATATTTGGTTTTCTCCCTTTAAGTAATTCATAGAGAGTCTTCTCTACAAGAGGTCTAGTCATGCATCTATTGATGATATAACATGCAGTGTTTATAGCCTCTGCCCAAAAGTTATGGGGTAATTTACTAGAAAGAAACATAGTCCTAGCCATATCTTCAAGATTCCTATTCTTTCTTTCATCTACTCCATTTTGTTGAGGAGTTCTAGGGGTAGAGAAGTTATGATCTATACCATGCTCATCACAAAATTCAGCAAACTTAACATTTTCAAATTCAGTTCCATGATCATACCTATTGATGCAAGTTGATTACCTAGTTGTTTATGAGTCTTTCTAACAAAGGCAGTAAACATGTTAAATGCTTCATATTTAGATGTTAAGAATAGTACCCAAGTAAACCTAGAATAATCATCAACAAGTACCATCACATATTTCTTACCACCTCTGCTCAATGTTCTCATTGGACCATAGAGATCCATATGAACTAGTTCCAACATCCTGATTGTGCTTATCATTTTCTTGCTTTTAAAGGATGATCTTACCTGCTTTCCCCTCGCACAAGCCTCAAAAACTATGTATTCCTTGAACTTGATGTTAGTTAACCCTATCACCAAGTCCTTGGAGACTAATTTGTTGAGCTGATTCAGACTTGCATGACCAAGTCTTTTGTGCCACGGGAGGGGATCATTGTCCAACACTCAAGTAAGTGAGTTCATTTTATGAAAGAGTAGACAAATCTACAATGTAAATATTGTTAACTCTTTTTCGCTGCAAAATAATCTTGTCAGTGGTAAGGTTAATCACAAAGTATTTGGTAGAGGTAAATGCTACAAGATTACCTCTGTCACACAGTTGTGATAAACTTATTAGGCTATATTTCAAGCCATATATCAAGTAGACATTCTCAATGGAGTGTGAGTCTGTCTTACCTACCTTTTCAACCCCAATAATCTCACCTTTCTTCCTATTTCCAAAGGAGACATTACCTCCTTTTAAGTCCTCAAGTGAAAGGAGCTGGTTTTTTCTTCCAGTCATATGTTTTGAGCAGCCACTATCCATGTACCATATTTGGCTACTTCCCTTCACTTGGACCTGCAAAAAGTAATCAAAGGTTAGTCTTAGGAACCCAGACTAGTTTGGGTCCCTTTCTATAGGCAAAGCGGTAAATCAAATTCCTTTTAGCCCACCCAGGCAGCCTATTTTTCTCTTGAACAAAGGCTTTGTTCTTTTGACTGGCCTTTTATTTTGCATTACATTCATTTTTATAATGACCAGTCTTGCGACAGTGTGTGCAAATTTTGTTTTTAGGAAAAGTAAGGTACTTGCTTTTAGGGTCCCACTTAGGTGCTTGAGTCCCATAGCCAAGTCCTCTTTTGTTGCTACTGTGATGTTCTTGTAGACAGGAAAGTCCATCAGAAGCCTTATTCCATTTGCAAGTTCTATCTAGTTCATGCTTAACCTTCCCTGGGTCTTCTTTTAAGACTCTTATCTGCTCATCCTTCCTATACAACTCATCCTTCATTTTTCCTAAGTTTTCTTCGAAGGTGAGATGTGTGTGATCAGCTTTCTTCTTACATGTTCCTAATTTCAGTTTTAAATTCTAGACCTAAGTTATAGGACACTGGTATCAAGTTCAAGAACCTGGTTCTTCAACTCAGCATTTTTACTGTCACTCTCATTAGCCCTAGATTCTAGATTTTTGCACTTGGCTTTTAAGATCACACACTCCCTAGACAGATCTTCCTTCTCATTGTTAATTATCTCAGACTCATCAATGAAGTCTAGAAATAGTTCAGACAACCTTTCTTTAGACATAAATTTAATCTTGTCTTTGAGATGAAGGATGCTTACCTCTTGTTCATCATCTGATTCTCCGATGGCCATAAGTGTTTGTTCATCTCCAGCTTCATCTTCTGAGTCCTCATCTGATGTTTCTCCTCAAGCAGCAACTATAGCCTTTGTTGATACTTTGTTCCTTTTGGGTTGAACCCGTTCCTTCTTATTGTTCCTTCGTTCAGCCCTTTCCTTCTTCCATTAAATTTCCCACTGAGGACAGGTCTTGATCATGTGATCAGTCTTACCATATTTGTAGCAACCCTCGTTGGTTTGTTTCTCATAAGACCTTGGTTTGTTGAAGGTTGTACCTCTTGAAGAACCCTTTCTTCTCATTAGGTACTTTTTGAAATCTCTTGTGATCATGTCCGTTTCATCATCCTCCAGATCTGCACCTTCAGCTATTCTGAGAGCTAGACTTCTTTCCTTATTGGGTGCATCCATTTTCATGGTTTGCCTTCTTAGTTCATACGCAGTGAGGTTTCCAATCAGTTCATCCAGCTTGGGGATATCAAAGTTCTTTGATTCCTGAATAGCAGTGATTTTGCTTTCCCAAGTCACTGGTAAGACCCTTGTCAAGATTTTCTTAACCTTGTCTTCTTCAAGGATAATTCTCCCAAGAGATTTAAGTTCATTTGTTAATGTAGTAAACCTTGTGTACATCTTCTGGATAGTTTCTCCTTCCTTCATAGTGAAGTTTTCATATTGAGAATATAGCAGTGTTACTCTTGATCTCTTTACTTGAGCAGTTCCTTCATGAGCCACTTGTAAAGTGTCCCATATTTCCTTGGAAGTGGTACGGCTTTGAATCCTGTTATACTCGCCTGGACCCAGTCCACACACAAGTCATTTTTTGGCCTTGGCATTCTTCTCCCATTTCTTCAAGTCTTCATCAGTGCAGTCAGCTCTTGTCTTTGGCACATCCACTCCTTCAGCATTCTTTTTTGTAGTTGATAGGGGACCATCAGTGACTATGTCCCAGAGTTCACAGTCTTCTCCTATGATATGATCTCTCATCCTGTTCTTCCACCAAGAATAGTACTGACCATTAAAGAGTAAAGGCCTAGCAGTAGATTGCCCTTCCCAATCTCCAAGTGGTGCACTCATCTTGTTCTTTTCCTAAGGTGTTAACCTCTTCAAGGATAACCCGCTCTGATATCAATTGATGTTTTAAGCGTCAATACCACACAATAGGGGGTGATTTGTGTGGTGCACAATTTTCGCTTAACTGAACTATAGAAGAACCCGGTTCTTCTAGGTGTTCCGGCTACTACTGTTTGCTGAATAATAAACACAAAAAATAAAGAACACATAGATTTTTACGTGAAAAATACCTAGCTTAAAAGGTAAAAAACCCACGACCTAGTACTCAGTAGGATTTTTCCAAATTTCCACTAAAATTACTGAGCCAAAACAGCATTTACAAAAACTCTTTCTAAACCTAAGGATTAAACCTAATCCCGTTGTGGCACACTAACTCAACTGTTGCGACAACTTCAAGTTAACTCTAATTTGAACACTCTAGGTACCTAATACAATTACTTCTATGAAAGCTGAAAGGTACAATGTAAAATCACCTACTACAATTGAACTAGAATAAAAAATAGATATATGGAACTGGTTCTTCTATCTCGTTCAAGTAGCTTCAGGATATCACACTTAAATCATACATAAATTGCTTGCAAAATCACCTTGCTCTTTTGCTCTAAATTTAAGTTTAACTTCTGCTTATGTGCATTACCTGTAAAAGAGAACAACACTGACATTTAATAGGTTAGTAATCAGAGTTTGATTGGGATTCAATTGCTACTCTTCTATCGTAGAAGAGTTCATGATGATCTCAAACTCTAACATTATCTTCATCCTAAACTGTGTTCTCTTCATGTAAGGAGTCTTTCTCTCATAATCCAATATGCAACATTTTCGATCAGATCAGGAGATATTACTGCTTGATCAGTTAGACTTATCTCTTTCACGTGCATCTCACATGTACAGGTTGATCATGACTGTGCTTCACAAGATGGACCTGGTCCATGTCCGAGTTCTTTTATCAATCTTCAAAATTTCACATGTTCTTGGACCAACAGGTTCCTTTTCTGGTATTTAACAGTAAGTTTGTGATATCATTAAAACATAACAAGGATACACATATATTCAGTTAGTTGCACATATGAGGAAGTCATTCCCTTATGTTTGCCTATTTACAAACAGGAAAAAATGACTTTTCTTTACTTTGAATGAAAATCATTTTCCAAACTATTTATTTTTTCTCACCTAATTCTATAAAATTCTGACTATGACATTTCTCTCTCCCTATGTATATATACACACACTCTATTTAACCGTTTGGCCATGAAAAATATTTTACCTTTTTATATATTTTTTTTAAATTAGTGTTTGGCCATAAAAAATTAATTTTCACTTGAATATAAATTTTGAAATTTTTCGAAAATTTAAAAAACTCTAAAAAGTTATTTTTCAAAAAAGTTCTCAAAGATCACTCAAAAAAAAATTTAAAAACAACCCAAAATTATATTCATATCCAAATACAACTCAAATTTTCAAATACCATTTTAACTTTTTTTTTTTCACTTTTTCCGGAATTTTACGGTTCTTATATCCAACCATAAGTGTTTTGAGAGAATGCTTTTAACCAAAAAAAACATAAATGTTAATGTAGATTAAATTAAAGCTCCAAAAATCATGTCAAGGATATCATTGTAAAATTAGCCAAATCGCCGACGTTAATTGACTTAAGATGATAAAGTTTTTAGCGATATCCATTATAGTATTCAGCCAAGAAAATCATGTCGCTCTTTATTTCCAGATTTCATGGATTAGTTTACCTTAAACCATTTTCTCACACATCACTCAATACTTATGTGCTTCACGTAGTTATCTTTCCTTTCTCTTTTACTTATCTTCTCTTCTTTTCTTTTTTTCTATTTTGCATTTTTTTTTGGCTGGTGGTGTCACCGGCGAATACATCTCACTGGATGGTTGTTACCTACTGTATTGTATTATATTGCTATTTAAATTTTACCATATCGTATCGTTAAATCCGATGTTACGCAACGATGAAATGTATCACTTTATGTAACGACCGTTTTGGTGTGATCGCGTCGTTTCCTTGTATTTTTCTCTCAATCTCACCCTTCATTATTATTAAATAATTTTAGTTTATCATTTACCTTACATTTTTATATAGCGTATCATAATTTTTCTTTATAATATTGCACGTTTATTCATCATATTACTGGTGCATGATACCATGAAATGATGGCAAAATGACACAATCCATCCATACATTATATTCATCAAACGATGCGAGGCGAACACAAATGGGTGAAAGTGGTGTCATCCGACACCGTTTCTGGGGAAAAAATTACTAAATATTTATTTAATATTTTGCAAAAACGAGACAACATATAGTAATGACACCGCTTCCTGGCATAGAGGTCAAGCTTATATTTAGGTTTGTAAAGGTCGTAGGTTCCTCGACCTAAACATTCTATTTTTTGAACATCTTTGAGCGAGCATTTTTGTTAAAAAATTGAGATTTGAGGCTAAGGAAAATTGAACATATACCTTCATTTGCAATAATATTAAACTAAACTATTGAGTTAATGCTTTCAACTTGTAGGAAAACGGTATTAAATAATACTTTTATATATATAAATACGACACCGCTTACAAAAAGTTCAGCGTATGCCCCTGTAAGCTATACAATACAATACAATATAATACGATACGATACTTAAATGATATGTAACAGCCATCCAAACAAGCTGTAAATTAAACTCATCAAATTTAACTGAACTGTCTTGGATAGAAATGGGGGTAACTGTGTGCAAATTAATCTTTTTTTTTCTTTTTTGTGCAGTAAGAAGACTTATTCAATTTATTGGCTTTTTGACTTGGACCTCAAGGCTTCTAGGCCTTTATCTTTATCTGGACAAAATTTTCAAAATGTACTTTAGTATGCACTTTTCGAGATTTAATTATTAGGTCAGCGGCGGAGGCAGGATTTTCTGTTAGAGGTTCAGAAAAAAAAAAAGTTAAAAAATAGTCAATAAGAATTGAACTAATAAGGTAACAACGGTTTTGAAAATCCTTGACCACTAAGCTATGGGCGGTATCATGTAGATTCAAAATATATAAGAGTACAAAATGAATTTTACCTTATATATACAATATAATTTTCAGCGAAGCGGGTTCACGTAAACCTCTTTCGCTCTCCTAAATCTGCTCCTGATTAGGTCCCCAAAAAAACGAGTTTTAACTTTGAGATTATTCTATATTGTTTTTACATTCTTAATTTATGAGGGTAATCGAAGACACACTTTTGAGACAATTTTTTATTAAAACTTTTGACTGCATATCTTCTGATTAATAGTGGATCATTTCCCTCACTCCTCAAAGTAGGAAACAAGAAATTCAAATCATAGATATTTTAAACCCTTCTGCTGCTAAGAACCTCTCGCACTCCCATAAGTGAATATAATTGTAATACGAGCGTATACTTCAATCAAATAATTATTGTATATACTTATATAATCAGATCAGTTAAAAATTATACATAACCTGCTAGAATGTATGGAGGCGATTACTTATTACATTCCCAAAAAATATGAAAGCACATATTGCGTCTTCATGCCTGCTGATAGAGGCACTCAATAAACTATATAATATATAGGTTGATATTTCTTATTCAACTGAAAAAGAACAAAATAACGTGTGATTGTTATGTCAAAACATGGAATTTAATTTTCACAAAAAAACTTTGTATTATAAAACTACTTTTTGCAGTTTTGTCTTTATTTTGCCTCTCTTTTTCTTCACTAAATTCCATTTTTCATATTTGAATTATTGGTGAAGCAAAGGATCTAGCTAGCTTGGGTCCATAGCAGACTTATCTAATTTTCATACTTTTTAAACTAAATTATTGAGTGTTAATATATATAACGGTTGTCACTAAATTGTATTCATTATAACAATAAAGTCACATCACTTCTTTTATACACGCTAAAACAACTAAAGCGTATATGAGTTTTTAATACATACGAATAACATGTTAAAAAAATTTGTAGTCGTCATTTTCTAAAATTCGTTAATAACTACATTAGTAAATTGTTTACCTCAAATTTACCAAATATATTTACTACATTGTCAATAGGGATGCATAAAAAATCAACCTATATCTTAGTCAAACTTTTCTACTGGCTAAGCAAAACTTTTTTAAAGGGTAGTTGCATCATCCTGATAATTATACAAAAGTGGCTCAGGTTAGCTTTTAATTTCTTCCGCTCTTTTTTTTTTTTTTTTTTTTGAAATCCATGCATGTCTGAAAAAGATGCATCGACTTATTCTNGCTTTTAATTTCTTCCGCTTTTTTTTTTTTTTTTTTTTTGTGAAATCCATGCATGTCTGAAAAAGATGCATCGACTTATTCTAGATGTATGTATAAAGCAATAATCAATTAATAAATATAAAATTATGTACATTAGTCAATTAGGTTAAAGCAACGGGGAATAATGCAACATCATAAAGCAAAAGAAAAAACGGCTTTGTAGAAATGACTTTGCTACAAAGATATAGATTGATTAATTTCAATATTTTGTGATCGAAAGAAGAAATGACTTTTATAACAAAGATATAATAATTAATTAATTCCAGTATTTTGTGATCGGAAAGTTCAATTGCTGGGTTAGTTCCTTAAAGATAGCGGGGACCAAATCAACTGGGTCACCTGAGTTTGTTTAGCTTTCTATGCAAAATTGACGATAGGATGACATGGAAAAACACTACCTAGCTCAAGTACTCACTAACATATTACAAGTACTCACAGACCGGAGTACAAGATTTTAATTTTATGAGTCTTGATCTTAGTATGATGATGCTTTAAATGTTAATAATTGAATTCTAAGTTTAATATTGATATGTGTCTATAATTCTATAGTTTCGTACATTATTTGTCTTGTATTTTATATGCTTTAATGATAAATTACACTTTATTTGCGCGTAATGAGGTTTATTTTATGTGTAGGTGAATTGGAGATGAAAGTAGAGCAAAAGGCATACTTAAACATTGAAAGCTCGAGAACAATGAAGAGGAGAGACCTGGCGAGGCCAGGCAAAGGCCAGCTTAACCAAGCTTTAGCCTGGCGAGGCCAGCCAATAGCCAGGTTGAGGTTGGCGTTAGGTTGGCACTGCAAGGCAAAAGCCAGGCTGAGGCTAGCGTTAGGTTACCGACGCCAGGCCTGGGGTCAGGTCTAGTCCGAGTTTTGAAGACTTAATTTGTTTCCCGGCTTGACTGGGATTTTAGGTCCTGTCCTACACATATAAATAGACCTAAAAATGCCACTTTTTGAGGGGAGATCGAGTTTGGACATACTTTAGACCGAGGGAGAGCACGGAGCTGTCCTAGAGACCGTAGATTCAACCTAAAGAGGCAAGAACATACTAGGAGCGAGGCGGAGAATTCTTCTATGAGTTTTTCACTTCCTTCTTCCTATTTTCATTATTGGTTATGAATTCTAGTATTGTAGTTATGCATACTATTATGAATAGCTAATTTGTTATCTAGGATTTTGATGGAACTTATTGGAGAATGATTTCCCTGTTACGTTAATATAGTTTTGCCGTAGCATTTTCTCTTTTTGTTCAGCTACGTTATTATCGTGGTTAGTTGAAGAGCTCTCAATCGACTGTGCTTATTTGGTGTGTATTACTCGAGAAATAGTGCATATTTAGGTAGTTGTTGAACAACATCACTCCTAACGTATATGAGGGATCAATACGGGGGGTTTAAAGGTGGGATTAGGGATAACACAACCTTGGAGCGATCCGAGTGTGCCTTACTTAATGTCAGCTAGCGTAATTCGGGAGAATATGTCTAGTAAATTGTGGTAGTTACTCTGGAGAGAATTACAACACTCAGAGCGCTCATGATCGGCAGAGAATAATTAGGCGAAATCATAGAAGATGTAGAGGGGAGGATTCTGACAATTGAGAAAATCATAACTCTAGACCTCCTTAATCTTGTCTCTAACCCTTAGTATCTTTAGTTGTTAATTTACTATTTTAATTTGTTAGTTAATTATCAGAATCTTAATATCAATAAGTTAGGAATTGTTCAAGCTTGTCTTCTTGGTGATAGTGAACAGTTGTAGCTGAACTTTAGTTCTATGTGGGATTCGATTCCGGACTTGTAAACCGAATTATATTTGCAACGATCGCTTAGTCCTTTTTACAAGGCATAGTTGGGCTAGATCAAATTTTAGCGTTGTTGCCGGAAAACTAACGGTATAGATGTAGGTGTACATATTACTTGGTTGCAAGTTTGAACTTTTATTTTTGTTTTCTTGTATTTGATTAGTTTTTGTTTTTTTTTTTTAATTTTTTTTATCTGAGAGACATGGCATCTTGAAATTATGAGAGTTTGATGTTGGTAATTCTACTTTTAATCCTCCTTATGCATATTGTAGAGGAAACCACCCATTGTAAAATTATCAAAATATTCCCGAGAGCGAGAGTTTTGTGCACCAACTCAATCTTATGTGTGGAATGTATGTGATATGTGTGGTGGTCAAGATGGTCACTTTCATGGTTGTGCTTATCTTTCTTATCTTCCCCCAATCCCTTACTATGATAGTTCTACTTTTTCTGGTGAAGTTAATAGGAACAAAGAACCCTGGGAAGCAGACCCGAAGGAGATCAAAGATATGTTAAAGTGTTTCATGGAACTATATGATAAGAAACCACTGCAAATACAAATTCGAGAGGCTACTATTCATAACTTGGAGGCTCAAGCGAATAAACTAATTGAAACTTGTAACGCACAACAAGTTTACATTGTGGATAGTAGCCAAGAAGAGCATGAATTGGCTGCAGAAATTGCCATTATAATGGAGGATTTAAAAAAATACGAGGAGGTACTAGTGGAGAAGGCCAAAGTAGATCACCAACAATCAATCGAACTAGATTTTGAGGATGTCGATGTTATAAGAGATATACTAGAGTCAACCAAGGACATTGATGATATATATTTAGTTGACTCTAGTATCATTAGTGTTGAGGATGTAGAAATGTTCACGTAGTTGAGCGCATTGGTCCACACTCTAAGCATTTTTTCACATTGTGTCTAGATGATGATATAGAAATAGAGTCATCTGAGCCACTTGAGGAGTCGAGGAATAAGGAATAAGGTGACTACATTCTGGAATTCTTCTTGCCAGAAAGTCGGGATTACACACCTCATCTAAAGGCCAAGAAGTACAGAATAATACATTATTTTATTGGGCCTGTCAGATTCGTTCTACCACCCCAGGAGCATGATCATAGAGCAGAATCAAAACTTGGGGTCCAATTCATAAGTTCAAAGTGGAGGCAGAAAGTGTTTCACGTCGTGCCGCGACATTAAATCAAGCGCTTGTTGGGAGGCAACCCAGCTTTACTGATTTATTTTATTTTATTTTATTTTATTGTATTATTTTTTTAGTGTTGATTTTTTATTTTCTAGAAGCATGGAAAGCAAAGCTATTGGAAGGATGCAACAGAAAACCAGATGGTTGGAACTAAGTGTGAGATGCCCGCACGAAGGACCAAGCCTGGGAGAAGTTTGAGTACCCCATGAGCTGCTAGTGCTTCGGCCTTTGGACTGCCAGGGAGTTTCTTTTACCCTCTTATTAGTTATGGTGTGCATTGGGGACAATGCATAATTTTAAGTGTGGGGTGAGAAGATTGTCTGGTAATTTTCTATGCTACTTTAGCTGTGTTAGTTTAATTTAATAATGCTTTTTTTATTTAATTATTGGACTTTGCCCGATGATGGATCTATTAGATAATTTTCTTGAGGGTTTTAAGTTTAAAAAAAGATTTTCTTGGTAGGTAATATAGTAATTCCCCCTTGATTTTTCTTTGTGCCGCGGTTCTTTTCCAAGGGTTTTGCTTGAACCGGGTAGTAGTTTTTCCTTTAATTTTATTTATTTATTTTTAGAGTAGATTAGAATTAGTAAATAAATAGAGGAAGAAAGATGAGATTCCTAGGCGCCCTTAACTTGTTTGACAGTAGCATATTTAGGCTTGGCGTGTGTAGTATCTTCCGTATGAGCTAAAATTATTTATGGTGTCTTGGTTATTTGGATAGCATGTTTTGTGACACCTACGTCTCATTTTCTTGACTTATGTTCATTTTGTGCTTAATGCTTAAGATATTGTGGCTTTGTGAATATTTGCATTAGTTTGAGCATCAGAATGAGATCGTCCTTAGAGAATCATGTGTCACGTGTGATGAGATTTTGTGTAGTTCATGTATGGTACTTGTGTCCAGAACTTGCCTGGTATGTGAGTTGAAGCGAAATTTTAGGTGAAGCTCGGTGTGAAAAATGATTTTAGACTTTCTTTGATGTCTTTTCGAGCGTTACCGTTATCACAAATAAAACTTGTCCCTAGCTAACCCTTTTGAGCCTATAGACTTTTATTTGGTACCCACATTACAAGCCTATAGACTTTTAATTGATATTTTTATTCCTTTACCTCTTAAAGTACGTTAATTGTGAAATAAGTGCTAAAAAGGTAAGAAGGGACTAAGTGTGGGGTGACTTTTGAGTAGAACCAATGAAGGGAATAATGGAGTGCACTTGTTCTGTAAATTAATACATCACTAGCGAAAACTGCAAAGAAAAAAAAAGAGAAAAATCTTTAAAAAAGAGAAAAGAAAAATAGAGATTAATAAATTGCTGTTATGTTCGTTCTAGTGGGTATAAATTAAAGTAGTACTTTGACAAGAGGGGTTGCTTTGATGGTAAGCAACACCCACTTCCAACCGAGAGGTTGTGAGTTTGAGTCTCCCCAAGAGCAAGGTGGGAAGTTCTTGGAGGGAAGGATGCCGGGGGTCTATTTGGAAACAGCCTCACTACCTTACGGTAGGGGTAAGGTCTGCGTACACACTACCCTCCCCAGACCCCACTAAGTGGGATTATACTGGATTGTTGTTGTTGTTGTTACTTAAAGAAGAAGGGTATGTTGTTAGGGATAATTTTGTTTGTGAAATTGAAGGGGACTGAAGAGTTTGTGCTTAAAGATTATTATATGATGTGTTAAAGTGCTTAGGAGGGTTTGTCACTTTTCCTGAATATATCCTTCCCGTCCCTTAGCTCACATTACAACTATGAAAAAGTCATAATTGATTTTAGATCGAGCGATCTTACAATATATTTAAGCATTTCATTTCTCCTAAGTGAGCAATATTCTTTGATATATATGAGTCCTTAAAATATATTTAAGCATTTGATTTCAATATGTGGATTCAACTTACTCTCTTATTATTGTGGCGAGGGAACATGGTTTCATAAGGGATAAGTAACGTTATTAGACTCCTCTCTATGATGTTGGGTGTTCAAGCCATGAATGCATTATGATATTGAGTTTATTTTTTGAGGTTAGGATTGTTAGGATCATGCTGTCTTTGTTGTTAATATTCGTGAAGTATGGAATAAGAAAAGGGAAGTGTGTGCGAATGCATATGTTAGAGTTTAATTGTTGCTATAAACCATGGTCATTGGTGTGGTGTGCCTCATTTGTGTAAAAACAAAATGCTCAAGGTTGTGTCTATAACTGTAGTTTGATTGCTCGAGGACGATCAATGTTTAAGCGTGGGGTATTGATGTGTGGCTATAATTTCATAATTTTTTAAAATATTTGTCGTGCATTTTATATGTTTTATGATAAATTACACTTATTTGCGCGTAATAGATTCTATTTTATGTGTAGGTGAATTGGAGATGAAAGTAGAGCAAAAGGGATACTTAAATGTTGAAAGTGGGCTCGAGAACAGTGAAGAGGAGAGACTTGGTGAGGCCTGGCAAAGGCCAGCTTAACCAAGCTTTAGACTGGTGAGGCCAGCCAATAGTCAGGCTAAGGTTGGCGTTAGGGTGGCGCTGCAAGACAAAAGCCATGTTGAGGTTGGCATTAGGCTGGTGATTCCAGGCCTGGAGCCAGGTCCAGTCCAAGTTTTGAAGACTAGTTTGACTGGGATTTGACCTACACGTTTAGGTCTTGTCCTACACATATAAATAGACCTAAAACGCCACTTTTGAGGGGAGATCGAGTTTGGACATACTTTAGACCGAGGGAGAGCACGGAGCCATCTTGGAGACTGGAGATTCAACCTAAGGAGGCAAGAACACATTAGGAGCAAGGCGGAGAATTCTTCCACGAGTTTTTCACTTCCTACTTCCTATTTTCATTATTGGTTATGAATTCTAGTATTGTAGTTATGCATACTATTATAAATAGCTAATTTGTTATCTAAGGTTTTGATGGGACCTATTTGAGGATGATTTCATGTTACGTTAATATAGTTTTGCTGTAGTATTTTTTTTATTTGTTCAACTAAGTTATTATTGTGGTTGGTTAAAGAGCTCTCAATCGACTATGCCTATTTAGTGTGTATCACTCAGGAGAGAGTGCATATTTAGGTAGTTGTTGAACAAAATCACTCCTAACGTATATGAGGGATCAATATGGAGGGTTTAATAGTGGGATTAGGGATAACGAAACCTTGGTGCAATCCGAGTGAGCCATACTTAATTCCAGCTAGCGTATTTGGGAGAATATGTCCAGTAAATTTTTGTAGTTACTCGGGAGAGAATTACAACAGTCAGAGCGCTCTTGATCGGTAGAGAATACTTATGCGAAATTATAGAAGATGTAGCGGGGAAGATTCAGACAATTGGGAAAATCATAACTCCAGACCTCCTTAATCTTGTCTCTAACCCTTAGTATCTTTAGTTGTTAATTTACTATTTTAATTTGTTAGTTAATTAGTTATATATCAGAATCTTAATATCTATAAGTTAGGAATTGTTCTAGCTTGTCTTCTTGGTGATAGTGAACAGTTGTAGCTAAACCTTAGTTCTCTGTGGGATTCGACTCCGGACTTATAAATCGGATTATATTTGCAACGACCGCTTAGTCTTTTTTATAGGATATAGTTAGGCGTGATCAAATATATGTATGAATTATATATTTCTTAACACAATATACTATTTAAGCAATAAATAATGGATTTGACCGAACATGTAATCGGACTTCTACCTCCACCCTTGTCTATAACTAATGTTTTGAATGATCTACAAAGTTTGATTTTATGACTATAAGATAATAGTTTATATTAAGATCACTTCTTAACGCCAAAAATAAAAATAATTATAAATATATACCTACATCAAATATTTATACCAACCTAACAAATACCTTGGTACAGGTAAGTTTTTACTATCCAAATAGTTTAGACTATTTAAATTTGATTCCTATATAAGTAGTTTTTAGGGGTTTAATTAGAGTTTCGAAAGATCCAAAAATAAAAATATGAATTTCTATGTGAGTACATGACCATGAGAAAAATGTATCTATGTGGGGTCATACATATATATATATATATATATATATATATATATATATATATATATATATATATATTGTTGGCATGATGGAGTATTTAGCCTCTAGCCCCAAACATAAGAAGTAGTCCCTAAAGTGGTTAGCTGTGTAATAATTATATTTATTTTATTCTGGCTATTTTTGTAACACTTAGTAGTATTAGTTAGGAGGGTAGTTTTGGTTATTTTGGCCCATTGTATTATAATGTGTACAAAAGGATCTAGAGAGATCCATTAGACAAATTTAGCTATTCTCGGATTCTTCGTTACATACAGAGAAGAAAAGCTCCCCTCACATGGCTTGAAAACCTAACATGATTTTGTTCAAATTCCTCCATTCAGCATGTTTTTATAGTATCAGAGTTGGTATTTCTAACTTCTTTCATCGATCCTCAACATCCGATCTTAACCCGCATTTCGTATAATCAGCGCATGGAGATTTTCTGGTCATCGCGTTTTTTTGAAGATTTGAGTTTCGCTTCAAATTTTGGTCTGACTCTTCACTTCTAGCTGTTTTGCATCGACTTATAGCTGTTCTCATCAACGTTTGGGTGAATTTTCCGACTTGAGTTCTTCAAATTGGTTTTATTATGACTATTGAAGAAATTAGGGTTTTCTGCTAAATTTTTGTGGGCGACGAGTTCTGATTTTCAAGGCCGTTCTTCTCTAGTAGCGAAGAAGGTCGGTAATCTCATCACTATATCCTTACAATTGTTTGTTTACAAAGCTGTCTAATTTCGCTAGTTAGGCATTAAATCAGCAATATAATGGGAACTCCTGAGACTAAAACTTTTCTCCTGATCCATCTAGTCCTTTGTTTGTTCATTCTTATGATATTCCCGGAATATCTTTAGTTCCTGCTCCTTTTGCGGGCAGTGGATTTGGGAATTGGAAGAGGAAGATGATTGTTGCCCTCTCTGCTAAGAATAAAATAGCTTTCGTAGATGGTACATGCACCATACCAACTACTAATGGACCTCAACAGAAAATATGGGACAGATGCAATAATATGGTGATTTCCTGGCTAACCAGTTCCCTTTCCCCTGAAATAGCAGAGAGAGTGCAATATTTTGACACTGCTCAAAGTATTTGGACTCAGCTCCAAACTAGGTATGGGACTACAAATAGGGCAAAGATTTTTGAGCTTAAGCATGAATTAGCCTACACATCTCAAGGTGCTTTAGACATAGATTCATATTTTAATAAACTGAAGAGGCTATGGGATGAATTAGGGGTAATCTGCACTAATCATGCACAAAAATGTGTTTGTGCTGCCAAACTTGGTATTCAGCAGGACAATGAAGAGAATAAACTTTTCCAATTTTTAATGGGTTTAAATGAGGTATATGTGGGTGTTATGAGCAATTTGCTTATGATGCTACCTCCCCCAACTCTTGATAGTGCTTATAACATTTTGCTTAATGATAAAAAACAAAGACAAGTCCAATCCAATACTCAATTCAACCCTGACTCGATGTCTTTTAATGTGAGCAATAATGCAAAAATGGGCCATCCTGGTGTTGGTCCTATTCCGACCTTCAGTCATAACACTCCTAAGCAGTATCCCCGGCAGATAAATTTTAAACAGAACAAGGTAACTTTGTTCTACAAGTACTGCAAGAAGTTTGGTCATTTAATCGATAAATGCTTCAAACTTCATGGGTTTCCACAAAATTCCAAAATGTCCAAGGGGAAGAGAAGTGTTGCACACAGTGCTGCTGGTTCTGAGCAAGGTAACCCTGAGTTCAACAATTCTGATTCTTCTTCTAACCTCAATGAGGGTCCAGCTAGTGACACTCACACTTCAGTCATTTCGGGGTTGACCAAGCAATAGTATGCACAATTAATCAGTCTGCTCCAACATTCCAACTTGGGAGAATCCACCAGCTCTCCATCCAACACTACAAAAAAACAACGTTTAGCGACGGCCTTATTCCGTCGCTAAATCAATGTATTCCGCGCTAAACACGTTTAGCGACGGAATAGCGACGGATTCAAGTTCGTCCCTAAAATCCTCGTTGCTAGGCTTATAGCGACGAAAAATACAATCCGTCGCAGACTTAGCGACGGATTAGCGACGACTTATTTTTGTAGCAACGTTTAGCGACGAAAATATCCGTTGCTATTTAATCTGTTTCTGTCGCTATTTTGATGCCTTTCGTCACTGTAATACATAATAAAATTTGTCATTTGTTCTTATAGCGATGGAATTGTCCGTCGCTAGCCGTGTTATAGCTACTTTTTGCAACAAAAACCTTTTGTCGCCAATTCGTCGCAAGATTTAATTTTTTCGCTATAATTTTAGCTACAAAACGTCACTACAAGAAATCACACAAAAATGACTAAACCTGCCACAAAAAATATTTATGTTCAGTGGCAAGATTATGTCGCCACTATAAATATCATTTAGTAGCGACTAAAGTGGCCACAAATTTTTCTGACTAAACTATGTCGCCATTAAAAGTTATTTTCTCAGCAATTATAACGACCAAAATTATATACATTTCCATGCCAGTAGGAACCTAATTCTCTAAAATTTCATATAGATATATTCATATCAATTAACTATCAATATTAAAGCAACCAATAATGCTTGACAAACGCCAAAAGAATTTCTCAAGCCGAATATTATAAATATTATCATTACTAAAAGGTCAATTACATATATACTACCCGACACTTCATTGTGTATTGTAACTGTACGCGTATATATATCCCAAAAACGATAAAATATTAAGTACCTTGTAACTGCTCCTTGCCCGACACCATCCTTGAACGATACCACTGTTTAAGTGCTTATCCCTGCTAGACAAACAAAATGTTGAAAGTGAAGAATCAGAGAAATGATAGTTATAACATTAGTATATACATATAGTGTAACACATATGATTTGACAAAGTAGATTTGATCTCTTCTTGCTATGCTAGAACCAAATATAAGTACTTATAAGAACAGAAACCTAAACGGATAAGCCTATCCAGGTATCAGGACGAATTACTTGTGTGTCTCAACGGACTAAATTCAGTAACAGCAACATTCATAAAGCTGGAAAATATTACTTGTTCAGTTGGTGCAATGAACACATACTTTATCGAAAGACCTATTCCCTCCATACCAATGAAAAATAAATAACAAATACACACTACCTACTTGACTCTCAAATAACTAATACCACTTTCAAGTTTTGGATTATTTGCTTATACAATAACTAGATGGGTGATGCCTGTGCTATGCCCGGGCGTATGCCCCATTTGCAGCTGTATTACACATACCTTCGGACAAATTCATCAAACATAATTTCTTAATTATAAAAAAGCTCAATACAAGGAAGACAACCATTTGAATTACATAATTTCCAATTATTGACATCCCCGCGAATACAAAGAATGATCCCAACTCTGTAAAGGCATCCCCGCGAATTGATGAGCAACCTGGGCTTAAGATACACAAATGAGACTTTTTATTGTTTTTGACTTTGTCTTGATATAATACACCAAATTCATAAAATTTAGTTTAAGAAGTCTTATGATTAAAATTGTTATATAGCAGCAAGATTTATATTGTGAAGTAGCTATCATTTTACACACACAGAAGCGAAAGTTTAGTTCCATACTTTCTAATAATCAAGTGAAGCCTAGTTCCATTCTTGATAAGCAGTAAACTGACAGAGAAAGCTATAGACGATGAACTTTGCTGCCTTCTTTAAATGACATCTGTGACAATAACTATAGATGGTAACATTTTCGCACACTTGTGGTCCATGTGCACATTTTGGATGAATTACATCTCTAAACTGACCTATAACAATTTGAATATGAGCCGTACGTCATATAAAATGAGTAAACTTAAGGAAACTTCTAATTATAGAGTATATACTACTATTAGCAATTGATATCAGAAGCTTGAAAGAAGAATTCCTAAGCAATGTAATCAGTGGAGGATGAAGGGGCAAAAAGAAGGTCAAATGAAAATCCCTTACATTGGAAGTTTCCTTAAGTTTACTCCTTTAATATATGAGCCTACAAGTAGCAAGCACTCAACTCATCTACACAGCACAATTCAACATATATTGAAGCCTAAATCTTCATCTAAAGTCTAAGCTTAAAGTGTATTTGTTTACACTTTCCAGAATGCGTTCCATTCTCATACACACACTAATATGAACTGTTCAAGGAAAGTTTATACCTGGGGAATTGCACAGAAGTGAAAGATAACTGGATCTCGTAAATTAGACATGTAAGTCAGACAATATTCTGCGTGTGATAAAGCATTAGTGACCATTTCATTCAGACATTGTACTACCTTGACTGAGTTTTCCTCATACTTAAAGTCAGACAAACAATCCATGAGATCCATTCTGAACTGCATAGAATTTTTACGGAAAATGTGTTTTCTCTGCAACTCGCGGAGCCTTTTCTCGAAAAGCACAAGCATACCGAAACTTCAAGCAGTTGATATTTCGAGCTGGATAATTTACAGCCTCGTCTTCTCTTTTTCCAGTTCATTCAGATAGATTATAGCTCATCTTCCATCTCATCTGGTACATGCAACTTTTCAATGGCAGCCTGATAGAAAATGAGGAACAATGAGCAGAACTGATATCAGCCTCAACTTGTCAAATCAGTTTGAGAATAAAACATGTATACTTAAAAAATATGAAAG
Organism: Nicotiana glauca; assembly: GCA_026770625.1. Classification (NCBI taxonomy): domain Eukaryota; kingdom Viridiplantae; phylum Streptophyta; class Magnoliopsida; order Solanales; family Solanaceae; genus Nicotiana; species Nicotiana glauca. The sequence continues at coordinate 111 of MU682066.1, read as the reverse complement.
ACTGCAGGACAAAATCATCAGAACTATTCAGAGAGACAGAGAGGAACCGACACTGTCAAGAGGCATCCAGTGAGAAGTAGAAATACAATAGAGTTGGGGGGTGGGGGGTGG
>MU682063.1:0-29071 GCA_026770625.1 Nicotiana glauca | reverse complement strand
GGGGGGGGGGGCAGCGTACCGGGAATACAGAAGCTTCACCGGCTTTGCAACTTATCCGAACCTCGTTCTAAAATTGGGATAGACTCTATACAGCAAAGAAGTCACACGAAGTGCACCCTTCTTAATGATTTAGAAGACTTAGGGAAGAGATGGGTTTCGGCATAGTTTATATACAGTTCATAAAATATCAAAGCGGTAAAAGCAACACTTAGCATATTAGGCCCAAACATATAACAAAATCAGATAATATACAAGCCAAATACAACACATATACCAAGCTCGAATTCTAAACCCTGAACCAAAAGTTCTGGGTTTTAGTCCCCAGGAGAGTCGCCAGAGCTGTCACACCTCCTTTTTACGCTACCGCACCCCGCGAAGGGTGTTGTTAAGGAAGTTTTTCCAATTAAAGGACAATCGAAACGGGATTCATTTATTAAGAGATTCAGAGTCGCCACTTGGGAGATTTATGGTGTGCCAAGTCACCGGTTGAATCCCGAATCGAGGAAAGGTTTGACTCTATTTAACAGTCTGCGAACCAGAAATCCGGATAAGGAATTCTGTTAACCCGGGAGAAGGTGTTAGGCATTCCCGAGTTTCATGGTTCTAGCACGGCTGCTCAACTGTCATATTTGGCTTATTTATCTGATTTATAACATGCTTTAACTTATATGTAAATTTTAACCTTTAACTGCTTTTAATTATTTTTAAGAAATTGAACGTCGTTTAAAATATATTTTTAGATCACGTCACATGAAATGCACCGGATCCTCGATACATTTTATTCAATGTTTTGGGATTTGGATTTGGGTCGCATGAAATGCACACCCGAATTTAGGAAGGTAAAATTATTGAACACGCGCCTAAAGAGACTAACGCATTATTATTTTTAGGGAAGGACGTGAAATTCTCTAAACAACCCGTCCCGAAATCTAAGCATTTTAATATATACATTCATGAGGGCCCCGCAATTTATATATTTTGCCTAGCGAAACTCATCTCATTTATTATTTAAAAGGGCAACCTAAAAGCAACTATGATTTGCTATTTATTTTTGTCTCTAGAAACAAAGAAAAGTCCTAATTAATTAACATGCTTGAGAGGGCCCTAACTTGTTAGTTATTAGATTAGATAAACACAAATGGAAAATTGCACTCGAACTTGTACAAAAGGATAGTTTGCCATAGGCCTTGGCCCAGGTCCATATGAACACATGAATCTGACTTGACCTGGGCCATTGAATGGAGTGCTAAGGCCCGAAAACCTTGTAAATAGGCTAATTCATTAAACCAAATGGATCCGCAATTTTAACTATGCTAAATGCTTATTGAAGTTGCTCTACATTTGTACAAGTGTGTTCAACAATTTACAATGAACGAATTTATCAACTTGAATCTTTATTCTCGAATAAATGACAAAATTACCACATTAACTTTAAAGGACTATTTCGCTTTCACGTACTAACTAAATTTAAAACACCTATCCGTGTGAGGTTTATTGCCACGTGAACTAAAGCTAACACTTATAAAATTATACTCACCTAAAAGGATTAATAACCAAGCTGCGAAATCAGTTTAATTACCCAGGCTTAATACTAACGGTAATCGACTAAATGTTTCTATCACATTTTTATGGACTGCCTTTAAACATATATATTATGAGAACATATAATAGGAGATTAACTACAATTAACGTGATTTACTCTACTAACCTAAAAACAGATACAACTAGTACTCCACGTGTAAAGTATACTTATTGCATCTGAGATACAGCAGTTTACAGTCCATTTGATACAAAACAAAATAAAAGAAAATTCCGACAACTATGAATTTAAATGCTGAAACAGAAATCCGGAATCAACTCATTGCTGCACATTTTCATTTCACTTTCTCAACTGAGATTCTACATTTCAATGAAATTGGAAGTGTACCTGGAAATATTTACAATGGGAGAAAAGGAAGATCAGCAGCAGCAATACAACAACAGTTGCAGCAATACAACAGCAGACAACCACCAGCAGCAAATGCAGCAATTAACGCAGCCAAGACAGTACCAAATCAACCAAAATGAAACCCAGCAAGCAACAGAATAACAACACCCAATAGCTGACCCCAGAACATCTTAGATTCAACCAAATACCAATCAGAATTACCAGCAACCATAAGATGAACTCGAAAATATAACTTCACTGTTAAAGCTGGAGCTCTCTTTTAGTTTTTAATTAAATAGTATTAGTTGAACTAATTGACTCCTTAAACTTTTTGAGAAAATGATTTTCAGAATTTAAAAAAAAACAGACCAAAACTCTCACTCTTTTCATATTTCAGAAGCCCTAAGAACTCTCTTAAAATGATATACTCCAAACTGACCAAAAAGTGTCTCTCTAAGAAATTGATATTTTAGCCTTCAAAAAGCCCTATTTATCTGCAAAACAGACCCTCCCCCCAACTCTCAAAAGCACCCAAAAAATCAGCCCATGATATTCTTTTTGCACCCCACTCCTATTTGTCTTTATCTTTTTAAGTTATTTGGTTCCCCACTAACTCATGTGCCTTCTTATTTTAATTAAAGTTCATGGGAACTATACTTTAATTACTTCATTTAACAACTCCCCATACCACCATGTCTTGTTCCCCACTATGTATTAAACAATGCATTATTTTAATATTATTAGTGCTTAGTGGACAGAGCACTCAAATTAAATAATTCTTTAAGTTTTCAATTCCCATATTACTCCTGAAATTACTGTTCTGCCGCCAAACCTTCAATCGGTAACAAAACGATCAACTGACCAAAATTAATTCCTAATTAAACACCAAATCACTGCAGCTATAACCAAATTCCTAATCAAATTCAACAATTAATCTCACTAAACAAACTCCTAATCAACAACATTTAGGAATTACTTCAACAAAGTCAGATTCATATCAGAATTAACAGAACAATCCAGTAGATTTAAATTACTAAACTCAACATCAGTTGAATTTAAAATTAAATCCAACAGTATTACAAACAAGATGAAGGATTCAATGATTCAGAATAAATCACAATTAAAACTTAGACAAAAGATGAATGAGCACTGCAAATTCACTGAATCGAAAACAAACTGAACTTATATGCAAAACCTGATGAACAACAAAGGAACATAAAAGCTTGACAGACCACTACTAAATAATCACAAACAAACCGGATCAATGACGTAATAAGAGACATTCAAAAATGAAGCTAAAGTATGGTAGGATAATGAACACAAAATGAAAACAAGCCATAAATTCTGAATTTTTACAAAACCATTAAAATAGAGCCATACCAACAAAATAATGAAGGTGAAAGACAGACCTGAAGGAGCTTTCAGATTAAGCCAAAATGAAGCAACAATTACAACTGCACATTGATACGACTTTAAACGAAATCAACAACATTGAACCAGAATCTCGGACGAAGAATTCAACTTCAACGTAAACAAAATCTGTCCGGCTAGCGATCGTCTTAAACAAATGACGAGCAACGAATAGACTGAAGATGATGATTGACGATGATGATCGATGACGATGACTGATGACGACCATAGTTTGTAACCAGCGACACTGGTGCTCGTTTTCCGGCGATTTTTGTGTTAAGGGGTGGCGGGTTATGGTATTGCTGGCTGTTGCTGGTGGTTGTTTATGGCTGGATGCTGCTTCAGGTGGGGTGGGCGACGAGGAGGCTGGTGTTCGTTTGGTTGCTGGTCGACAAACTGGTGGCCGTTTGGTCTGAGAAGATGAAACAACAGGTGGTCGTTTGACTTGGAGACGATGGTTGTTATGGCTGCTGGAGGGTGAGGTCGTTCATGGAGCTTGGTGGTTTTTATGGTTGGTGGAGGGTGAGGTCGTTCATGGANTTGGTGTTAGTTTAGCTGGTCATGAGGGTGGTGATGAACGATGAGGGAACAAGCAGAAGACGATGACTGACGACGACAATTGATGATGATGACTGACAACAACGACGAACACACTAACAAAAATGATTGGCAATGAACATGGCTTGTAACCAGTGACGCTGGTGCTCGCTTTCTGGCGAGTTTTGGGTTGAGGAGTGGCGGGTTATGGCTGATGGTCGACTGGTTTTCTTCTCTTTTTTTTTTCAGTGGTGTTGTGGCCGATTGAAGGTGAAGAAGTGGACGACTGGTGGGTGTTTAGCGTCGTGGTGGTATGGGGGGAGGGGGTGGCTGAAGACGTGAAGGTTGTGGTGATCGTCTGGTTTTGTGATGGGGGCGAGGGTGGTTTCGGGTTGGCGGCTTAGGGGGGGTTCTCCTAGGGTTTTGGTTGGTAAGGGGTAAAATGAAAAAAAGGGGGGGTTGTTTGGGTTATGGGGCAGACCGGGTCGGGTTGACCCGTTGGGTTTTGGGCTGGATTTGTAAGACACTTGGGCCAGGTTAATTCAAATTAGAATAAGAGGCCCAATCCGATTTTCCTTTCATATTTTTCGTTTATCTTCTTTTAATTCCTAATTAACAAAAATTCTAAAATAAATTGTAAAAATCAAAAATTAACTTAAACATATTAAATAACCCTTAAGAATAATTATCACACATAAATAAGCACCAATTTAAAATAAAATCACACAACTAGACCTTAAATGCTAAAAAATGCAAAGTACATATTTTTTGTGATTTTTATTTTTGTAAAACAAACTTAATTACTCTTAATTGTAAAATTAAATCCTAAATGTAGATGCGATATATTGTTGTATTTTCCATAATTGAAATAGATAAACATGCACACACAAACACAGACACTAAGAGAAAAATAACTCAAAAATCCGCAAAAATTGCAAACAACACAAAACATTTTATTTTGGATTTCTGGGAGTATTTCTCATATAGGGCAAAAATTACGTGCTCACATATTGCACCCAAGGCTTCGTTACCCCTAAACCCGCCTTTAAACCCATATTTATAGATCCCTTTTATACTTTAGGAGTGATGTTGTTCAACAACTACCTAAATATGCACTCTCTCCCCAGTTATGCACGCTAAATAGGCACAGCTAATTGAGGATCCTGTCAATTAACTACAACAAACACGTAGTTGAATAAATAGAGATTAAACTGGAAAACTATATTAACATAATCAAGAAGTTCATCCTTCAATAGGTTCCATAAAAACCCTAGACAAAGGATTTAGCTACTCATACTAGTGTTCATCACAATAATATTCAAATTTATCACAAATCGTAAAAACAAAAGAAAGAAAAGAAGAACTCGTTGGTGAATTATCCTCCTTGCCTCTTGCCTCTCTTTTCCTTGCACTAAACTATGAAAAACTTGATAATACATAAGTGGACGAGCTTGACCTTCTATAGGTTAAGTGAATTTTCTCCCAGCCTTCCAAGTTTACCCCTAAAACTTAGTTTCCCGGAATAGACTAGCGCGGTCGCGCTAATGCCCGCGCTAGTGGGGTTATATTCTGCTTCTGAAGACTGGACTAGCGCGGGCGCGCTAAGGCTGCGCTAATGCCCGCGCTAGTGAGGTTTCTCTCTGCCATGCCGAACTTCATGCCCTTAATTCGTCCACTAGTTCCAATTCTTGTCCGGATCACCATCATAAGTCTTCATTTGGGTATTGCACTCCTGTGAAACACAAAAGTCACTATTAGAGCCAATTTATCATCATTTAACTATTTTATAACGTTGAAACATGATAAAGCTGGGGTAAAAAAAATTGCCAAATTATATAAATCTAGCCTATTATCAACACCCCACACTTAAATCATTGCTAGTCCTCGAGCAATCCACCACACTCAATAGAGGTTCCTTCACTAAACATTCTTCTCTAACGCATCACACCACGAACAAATCACATGAGTTATACCTAGTAGTGAACAATCTTAGCCTCACAAGTCGACTCTCACATGCCCTGCATATTCATACTTTCTCAAGCTACTCTACACAGAAGTCAAGACTTGCCTCTCCTTCATGAATCACATGCCCTCACATTCATACAAGAGAGTAGTTCCATATATCATGATATTCAGAACAATTAGGAACTTTAAATGGACAAAAGTCACTCACTATCAAAATAAAACATTCACATGTCACAAATATGCATCAAAGGCTTGCCCGTAGTGTACTACTCTACTAATCAAGCCCACTCAGTCTAAGATCAATAGGACTTCACTTGGTTGTAATGTAGGCTAAGGGACGAGTATGACATATTTAGATATAGTGACTAACCTCCCTAAGCACTTTTTAATACAATGACATTAACATTCAGGACCATATTTCTGTCAACCAAACATTCCACCACTTCTTCTTTTATTTACAACAACCTATCCAGTAGGTGCAATTATAACAAACCACCACTTATCGACCACTATCTTTATTTATAACCTTTTTTTCGTGGTGCTTCTTCTTTTATGCTTCAACATTCTGCACCTTTTCTCTATTTCAATGGTTCCACTCAAAAACCAAACCACCACCCCGCACTTTAGCTTTTGCATATTTTCACTACCATTCAAGTGCTTATTAGGAGATAAAAGGGTTCAAACAGCAGGTTATTCAAACAATTGGGTAAGGTTCGCAGTGTGGTTGCCAAAGAAACAGGCTTATAGGCTCAACGGGGTTAACTAAGATGTAATGCATTCAGGTGGGTTTACTTTATATGTTCGGCTCAACAAAAAAATGCCTATACCACTTCTAAGACTGAATGAAACTACTATTTCGCTTTGCAAACACACAAGGCAAGTTCTAGGCATCAAATGTAAATTATGGAATACAGTAAAACTCACACACAGCTGGCACATGACTTATTCCAGATTATCTTATCAAGACACTCTCTTCTGAGTATTCAAGTCAGTAACAAACATACAATTTTTAAGGCATTTTAGTAAGAATCAACTACTGAGAATAAGCGTTACACTCTAGTGACTATTGTGTTAAGATGTATCAATGCTAGAGGCTTTTCATTTCGAATTCAGCTCGTATCCCATCAATCCTAATCTAAAAACTAAAAAGAAAACAAAGTGAACAAAAACTACCTATACCCGGTTCAAGCTAAACCCTTGGAAAAGAAACGTGACCCAAAGAAAAATCAAGGGGGAGTTACTACACTACCTAAAAAATAAAATAAAAAATCTTTTTGGCATTTTCTTTACACTAACTTCCCTCAAGAAAATTGTCTAAAGGATCCGTCATCAGGAAGAGTCTTCATATTCCCTATTTTTTTTAATTACTCGACTTAGTCCTTCAAGAACCTTGCCGAAAGAGATCCTTCATCGGGACAAGCCACTTACCTACTTTAAACTAATGAACTCTTACTCAATACCCAACAATCAAAGCAAAACAAAGCAAAACAAAATCAAACAGTCAATTGTTACAATTACATATACACAATGAAGTATCCCCCACCCCACACTTAAAATGAGGACATGTCCTCATGGCCAAGTAAAACAGAGTAAGAAAAAAGGGAACTTCCCTGACAGCTCAATCCTGATCGGAGACAAAGTCAGCGTTTACATTGCACGGCCGATCCAAGGCACGGAGCCAACCTATGATCCTTTTTTCTGATTTCTTTTGTTGGGCTGTCATTTCATCAACAAGAGTTCCCAAGTTAGTCACCGAGGTTTGTATTTCAACTACCTCGTCATCTAGGCGGTCTAACCGCTGTCCCCAACTAGCCCTAGATGGGCCTGCAACATTCTCAGCATGTGGCTTTGCTGGCTGCTCACCTATAATCTGCACATCCACGCTACTTGTTGTGGTTCCTCCTCCTCCTCGTTACCATCATCAGAATCTTGTCCAACTAACTCCTCAGCTGCTACCACTTCCTTGCCTGTGGTGACCCTCTCAGCTGTGAAAGGATATACCGAAGGAATTTGGCCATCTATAGCCAGGTTACTCGACACATTTGCCTGAAGACACAACCGGGTGACAAGGGACGGGTAGTATTAGCATACCGTTGCACCCTGACTCGTTGGAACATTTCATCATGTCATACTTTGGCCACGTCGAATGGACCATTATTCATAAAACACCAAATTAAGCACCCTCGAGGGATGTTCACTTCGGATAGGTTCTTATAGGGTAAGAGTCGGCTATTTATGAAGTATAACCAACATTTGGCTTCAAACTTGAGGGCCGAGGAGTGGAACTTATTCCCATATTTGTACCATTACAGAGTGGCTCCCGGTTGACATATAGTCTCAGTGAATGAGGACCATGGAGTATGTCTACTATTGTATGATTGGTAAGCATCCACGTACCCCTCAACTGGTGGAGGAAGCCAGTACAGAATTCAAATTTGTTCCAAAGAGGCATCTACCGGTCTCTTGCGCACCGTAACAGTGTAGTTCTCATGCTCCGACAGGTTTGCGTAGAATTCCCTAACAAGCATGACATTTGCGGTAGTAGGCTCCTCAAAAAATATGTCCAGTCCTCGACGCCTCAGCTCGAAGAGTATATTGGGACAGGTTATCAATAGTTTGTTGGGATCCATGGCTTGTTCCGGCACCATGGTTGTGGCCTCTTTTTTAATGAACCTGTCCTGGGATTTAGCAGACACAAACTTTTGACTGTTGAAAGGCCTGGAATCGACCGATTTCCAAGGTCGTCCCCCGGTGTTGGCTTGAGCCGGGCAGCTGGAGGATGTGCCTGTTGCATGACGTTTGTGGGGATGCATGGTACCTATAAATAATCCAACATCAATTCTATATAATCGGGTGACCCAACCGTGGCTACTCAGACTTCACCATTGAATTGGTCACAACACTTCCTCCAAAGAGGCATTTTAACAAACACATGGTGGGCAATGGCTAATTTTAAGCCCAAGCCATACCTTCAACACAAGGAACACCACCACAGTAACCCAATAAACAAATATCACCCCTACAATTTGTATGTTGAAAGGGTTCTGCCCTACATAACTACTAACAAGTGTTTCCACCCTAAAATAAGACTACATTCTACTATACAAAGGAAAACAAAGAAAAACTAAAAACGAAATTAAATAATTAAAAAAAAATCAAAGGGAGGAATACATTCCAGGAGAGGGGATGAGAGCAAAAACGTAATGGGTGATGAACGGAAATATGGAGGGTCTTCGTGAGGGGGTAATAGTGGTGCTGTATGTTGTTGGGTATGGAAAAAGGGGAAGTGAGGAATACATGAGGAAGAATAAGGGAGGGTTTAGTTGGGGTACTATTGTGAGAGGAGATGGAGAGTTCGGGAAATAAGAGGGATGGGGCGGTTTGGGTAGGTTTTAGAATTAAAAGGGTTAAAAAAAATAAAAAGAAAATCAATAATTAAAGAAAAGCGAAACTTACCTGATGTCGAGGGGACTAGCGTAGCCTTAGAGATGTCATAGTGCGGGCGTGCTAGTTTAAGTGCGTAAGGGCAGTAAATAACCTCACTAGCGCGTCCTTAGCGCGGGAGTAGCGCGGGCGTGCTAGTGGCAAAAATATGAGGCAGTGAATAACCTTACTTGTGCGGGCTTAGCGCGGCTGCACTAGTTGAAACCAAATTTGGGAAGTTCTTAACCTGACTAGCGCGGCCTTAGCGCTGGTGTAGCACGGGCGCGCTAGTCCAGGCGTTCCTAATGCCGTCATTTTGTCTTCTTTCTTTGTGGAAGCTTTTGCCCGCCCCTTTTTCTAGAACTCCTGCACATGTTAGTATCTCCACTAAAAATACTATAAATGTTGGGTTGCCTCCCAACCAGCGCTTAATTTAACGTCGCAGCACGATAATTACAACAATTCAATAGGTTGCCTCCCATGCAGCGCCTTATTTAACGTCGCGGCACGACGCAGATAAGCGTATTTCAGGTTCACTCGACCTCTGAGGTTCCGTCAAATTTGTCTTAGACACTTCCTTTGAATCTTGCATGCCTTTGTATAACTTCAATCTTTACCCATTGACTCTAAATGTGTAAGTCTTTCTTCGAGGCAACCTCTACAGCTCCTGAAGGGAAAACTTCTACTACTCGAAATGGACCCGACCATCATGACTTAAGCTTACCAGGGAACAACCGTAGTCTTGAATTATAGATCAATACCATGTCCCAATGTTTGAAATGTCACTCAACAATGTTCTGGTCGTGCAACCTCTTCATTCTCTCCTTGTACAACTTTGTGCTCTCGAAAGCAAGATGTCTGAACTCGTCGAGATCATGCAATTCAGTGATTCTTGTCGTGCCTGCAGCCTCAATATCTAAGTTCAGTTGTTTCAATGCCCACCACGCTTTGTGTTCAAGTTCCATTGGCAAGTGCAGGCCATTCCAAACACCAATTTATATAGTGACATACCGATTGGTGTTTTGAAAGCAGTTCTATAGGCCCAGAGTGCAACATCTAGCTTTTTTGCCCAATCAGTTCTTGTAGTGTTCACAGTCTTGGTTAACACACTCTTTATCTCTCTGTTGGGAACTTCAACCTGCCCACTAGTCTGCGATGATAAGGGGTAGCCACGTTGTGGTGTACATCATACTTTGCAAGCAGCTTCTCAAAGGCTCTATTACAGAAGTGAGTGCCTCCGTCACTGATAATTGCTCTTAGTGTCCCAAAGTGGGTGAATATGTTCTTCTTTAAAAATCCCACCACCGCTCTTGCATCATTAGTGGGCAACGCTGCAGCTTCTAACCATTTGTACATATAATCCACAACAACAAGTATGTATTTATTGCCATAGGAACTAACGTAGGGACCCATGAAGTCAATCCCCCAGACATCAAACACTTCCACCTCTTGAATCAGGTTCATGGGCATCTCATGGCGACAGGAAATGTTCCCGGTACGCTGACATTCATTGCATCCCTTCACCCATAGGTGTGCATCTTTAAACACTGTTGGCCAAAAGAATCCGGCCTTTAGCACTTTCGCAGCTGTCCTGACCCCTCCAAAATGTCCTCTATATGCCGATGCGTGACAAGCTTGCAAAACAGAAGATTGTTCTATCTCGGGGGGACACTTCCGTATCATATAATCGATACATATTCTAAACAGATAAGGCTCGTCCCAATAATACATGCGGCAATCATGATAAAACTTTTTACTTTGTACAGATGAAAGGTCATAGGGGACAATACCGCAGGCCAGGTAAATTGCAAAGTCTGCATACCATGATGCCTCCTCAAGACTCGTAGCGAGCAGTTGCTCGTCTGGAAAGGCTTCCAGAATATCCTCAACCTCAACTGCATTTTCAGCTCCCTCAAGTCGTGACAAATGATAAGCGACTTGGTTTTCTGTGCCCTTATAGTCACGAATTTCAAGGTCGAATTCTTGCAGTAGCAACACCCAACGAATCAGGCGTGGATTGGAATCCTTCTTCTCAATCAAGTACCTGAGAGCTGCATGATTAGTGTATACAATTACCTTGGAGCCAATCAGATAGGATCTGAACTTGTCGAAAGCAAACACCACAACCAACATCTCCTTCTCAGTCACAGTATAGTTCAGGTGGGCTCCACTCAGAGTTCTACTAGCATAGTAGATTGGATGCATCAGCTTGTCCTTCCTCTGTCCTAGCACTGCCCCCACTCCGTAGTCACCGGCATCATACATGAGTTCGAATGACTGCTCCCAGTCGGGGGCAACTATGATAGGTGTGGTTACTAACCTCTTTTTCATCTCCTCGAATGATACCCTGCAATCATCAGAAAACAAGAAAGGGTGATCTTTTTCTAATAACTTACAGAGAGGGTTGGCAATTTTTGAGAAGTATTTTATGAATCTCCGGTAGAAACCGGCATGCCCAAGCTTCTGATTGCTTTGACTAAAATTGGAGGAGGTATATTTGCTATCACATCCACTTTAGCACGATCCACCTCAATTCCTTTGCTTGACACTCGGTGTCCCAAGACTATGCCCTCTTTTACCATAAAGTGGCACTTCTCCCAATTCAGAACCAAGTTAGTCTCGATACACCGTTTCAGCACACGAGTTAGATTTATCAGGCACTCATCAAATGAGTTCCCCACCACTGAGAAATCATCCATGAACACCTCAGTTATATCCTCGACCATGTCAGTGAATATGGCCATTATGCACCGTTGGAATGTGGCGGGTGCGTTGCATAGGCCAAAAGGCATCCTCCGAAAGGCATAAATGCCATACAGGCAAGTGAAAAAGGTCTTCTCTCTATCCTCCAGTGCAATGGAGATATGATTGTACCCTGAGTACCCATCCAGAAAACAGAAGTGTGACCTCCCTACCAATCTGTCTAACATCTGATCAATGAAAGGAAGTGGGAAGTGGTCTTTCCGGGTGGCTAGATTTAACTTCCTATAATCCATGCAAATTCTCCAGCCCGTGACGGTTCTTGTAGAGATCAGTTCATTGTTATCATTCCTAACTACCGTCATGCCACCATTTTTAGGAACACATTGAACTGGGCTAACCCATATGCTGTAAAAGATTGGGAAAATGATTCCCACATCTAACCACTTGATTACTTCTTTCTTCACCACTTCCTTCATATTGGGGTTCAGCCTTCTTTGGTGTTCCCTGGAAGGTTTGTGTCCCTCTTCCAGTAGAATTTTGTGCATACGGTAGGCGGGGTTGATCCCCTTTATGTCTGTCATGGTCCACCCAATGGTAGTCTTGCACTCCTTAAGTACCTGCAAGAGTTGTTGAGCCTGCACATCTAACAAACTAGATGAGATAATAATCGGTAATGTGGAGTCAAGTCCAAGAAATTCATACCTGATATGGCGGGAAATGGCTTTAACTCCAGCTTTGGTGGTTCTTCGATGGATGTCTTGGCTGGAGGAGTTTCTCTATTTTCCAAGTGCAAGGGCTCAAATTCTAGAGTTCTATCCCAGAACCCTCTACCCTCTAACGCTAACACCCATTCCGCCAGATCCTCTCCATTTACCTCATCCAAATTCATCAAACATACAGCAAGGGGGTCTTCAATAATCATCCTTTCATCATCAGTCTCTACAATTACATCCACGTCATCAATAAGAGATAAATTGAAGAACTCACTTGGTCGCCTCATAGATTTCTGCACATTGAATGTTATTTCTTCATCGTTCAGTCTCATCTTGACCTCCCCAATCTCACAATCAATTAGAGCTCTCGCCATGGCCAGGAATGATCTTCCCCAAATTATGGGAATCTCTTCATCCACCTTGCAGTCTAGGATCACAAAATCTGCAGGGAACACAAATTTCCCTACCTGAATCAACACATCATCCAGGATACCAGAGGGTCATTTCACAGTCCTGTCATCCAGCTGCAACAACATAAAGGTGGGCCTAGCTCTTCAATGCCCATCCTCTTATAAATTGCCAGGGGCATAAGATTTATGCTGGCCCCTAGATCACATAATGCCTTAGCAAAGGCAAAATTACCAATAGTGCATTGAATTGTAAAGCTCCCTGGGTCAGACAGTTTTCAGCAATTGGTCTAGTCACCACCGCACTACAGGTCTGAGTCAGAGTAACTGTGGCTAAGTCTTGGAAATAAAACTTTCTAGACATCAGGTCCTTCATCATTTTTGCATACCCAGGCATCTCTTTCAAAGATTCAATCAGTGGTATATTTACCTGTATTTGTTTCAGCATCTCAAAAAACTTCTTGTATTGCTCCTCCTTTTGATACTTAGCCAGCCTCTGAGGGAAGGGTGCATGAGGTCTCTTCTTCCTAATCATTTGGGATTGATCTTTATCAGCTACCACCTCAACTACTGGTTCCTGGGTTGTCTCAGCTTCTTTCTCTGTCTCAATCTGAGTGCTATTTTCTTCCTGAGCAGGCTGGACTGTCACCTCTGTCAGCTTCGTTGACTCATCCAGCTCAATGGGCACTGGTATGAGTGTCTCAGTCTGTCTAGTTTATCTAGCCCTCTATTTCTCTACATCCAAATCTCTGCCATTACGTACACTCACTGCCATTAGCTGCTTTGGGCCTTGATCTTTTGGATTTATCTGTGTGTCTGCAGGTAGTGTCCCATGAGGACGATTGTTCAGAAACATCAAAATTTGGCCCACCTGCACTTCAATATTCTTGATCACTGCATCATGTGCATCTACTCTCTCATTAATTTTAGTATTAGACCCAATAACCTGCTGCATCATTGCTTCAAGTCTAGCAAACCCATCTTCCTGCCTTCTACCATGTTGCTGCTGAGGAGTGTGATACCCCTACTGCTAATTCTGATTATTGTAATCCCTGTGGCCTTGGGTAAGGAGCCATATTGTTGGGGGGACTCATACTTCCCATGTTCCCAGTGTTGAACTGTGGCTGGGTTGGCCTGTACTGCTGATTCTGCTGGCCCCTATTCTGACCACCCTGCCTCTGGCCACCATAATTAGACACCTAGCTCATGTCTTTAGGATAGTGATGATGATCAGGTTCTGCATTCCACTGGTTACCAATTGGCTGACTGATGCAAGATGTGCACAAACCCCCATTAGTAGTATCCACGACGTGTACCTGTTGTTTCTGCCCTGACTCTTCCACCTTTTTAGTGAGTATACTCATTTGTGTCAATAAGGTAGCCATATTTTCACCCATAGAGTTGGATGGATCGAAAGGTGCTGAGTGCACCACTAGAGTGATAGGTGCATTCCTGGATGTCCATCCCGAATTCTGTGTCATCTTGTCTAGCAGACTCTGGCCATCTCTCCATGTTTTGCTCAAGAATGTCCCACCAGCTGATGCATCAACTATGTTTTTCACACTATCTGACAACCCCATGTAAAACCGCTGCCCCAACATCAGATCTGGAATACCATGGTGTGGACATATAACCAACATTCCTTTAAAATGCTCCCATGTCTCGTGCAGTGTCTCCATTGGTTTCTGTTTAAAGCTCAAGATTTTATCAATTTGTTGAGCATATTTGTTGGGTGGGTTGAACTTGTTATGGAATTGCTTGACTAACTAATCCCAAGTTGTTATAGAATTTATGGGAAGTGAGTTTAGCCAAGTTTGGGCAGCTCCTGTCACTGAGAATGGAAACAATAACAACTTGATTGCTTCCGGAGTTACGTTGGGCTGCCTTTGGGTTTTACAGATAGACAGAAAATTCTTCAAGTGCTGCTGAGGATCTTCAACTTGTGACCCTAAAAATAGTCCCTTGTTCTGTAATAAGTGCAGCATGTTATTCATGATCTGGAATGACTCAGCTTGTATCTGTGGGACTACAATCATTGTGGATAGGTTTTCAGCAGTGGGTTATTCCCAATCATAGAGAGCAACCTCTGGCACTATTGTTATAGCTGGGTTTTCCTCATGATCTCCCATGACTATTTCAAATTGTGCAGTTGTTGGTTGTTGTTTGTTTTTTCGGTTGGCCCAATTCAAGGCCTTGAAAACTTTCTCGGGATTTGATAATGCTTCAAATACGTTACCAGATCTCAATAAGTTTCTAGGCACACATCTGTGCAACCAAGTCAACAAACATTAAAATTTCAATGTAAAAATTGGGTAGAGAGAAAACTGACTACACTAAGAATTTTTGTACTTCTTTCAATTGTAATTGATAACACCGTTAATTCCTCGACAATGGCGCCAAAATTTGATCACGCCCAACTATGCCTTATAAAAAGGCACGCGGACGTTGCAAATATAACTTGAGTATTTATGCCCAGAGTCGAATCCACAGAGAAGTAACCTATCAATTACTTTCGTTGGACTTACTAAACTCTTTAGAATCAACTTCCTCAAATGTTGTAAATAACAGTTGATGGTATTTCTAATAACTAAGACTGAGAGTAAATAAACAGTTGTAAACTAAATATGCTTGAGTTGTAAAGAATAATGAGAAGGTTCTACGGTAGTGATTTCCCCTATTGGTGGAACCCCTTCCTTTTATGCGTCATATAGATTCACCAAAACATCTCTGTCAATCATGAGCGCTCTTTTTACCGTAAATCTCTCCCGAGTAATCACGATAGTTTACTAGATGCACTCTCCCCATATACTCTAGTTGGCTTTGTTTATTCCAACTCACTTTAGATTGCACCCAAGTGTCACGTCCTTAGTTATTAACTCAGTACACGTGCGGCACTTGACCACTCGCTCACGATCTTGAGCAACCTGCTCACGTTCTTGCTATGCCAAGTCAGCCTTATTACACTCAAGATCCCTAAGAGAATGGAAGAAATAACACAAGAGAATTGTTAAAGGAAGCTTTGTATTAGAGAGAACTTGAATTGTTTTGCTTGATGAATTACAAATGAATGGCCCCCTTTATATACTAGTCTCCTAGGGGCTAGTGTGTAAATATTAATTATTACACAAGTCCTTGCTATTTATAAGATAAGGGCTTTCTCTAGAATTCTTTACAAGCCTAGAAGATTCCAAGGACTTTTCTAGCAAATCCATAAAGATCTAGGTTCTTCCTAAGGAAAAGTCCATACTTATCTAGAATCTTCTCACAAATGCTAGCCTTTTTCTTATGTAAGCTTTCACATGGCATTAATATATGCCAAATGGCGCCTATGTGGCATGATGACATGGCGGGTCATCACACTCTCCCCCACCTAATATTGCGTCGACCGCGGCGCAATTTTGCTGCATAAACTCTCGAATCTTATCTTTGAATTGCCACAAGTCCTCATATCGTTCCCACGTGGCCTCCTCTGGTGATTGCCCTTTCCAATGGACGAGGAACATAGCGGTGGCTTTTTGCCCTTATTTTCGCCTGGCCTGCTAATCTATGATAGCCGCAATCTCTCGATCATGCGAGGCAGTGATAGTCATTGGTGCTCGACTTGATTGTCCCCTACTCGGATCATCCTTATCTTCATGATATGGCTTAAGCATGCTAGCATGGAAGATAGGGTAGATTTTAAGATACGATGGCATGTTAAGCTTGTATGATATCTTGCCTACCTTGGCAACAATTTTAAATGCCCTCTCATACTTGCGAATCAAATTCCGATGCATGCCCCGTAGTGCCTTGAATTGTCTTGGGTTAAACTTCACCATGACCATGTCCCCAATTCTATAGTCCGTGGGATGCTGTTTACGGTCCGCAAACTTCTTAATCTTATTAGATGCCTTATCCAAGTAGGACTTAGCAGTGTCAAGCTGCTTCTTCCATTCTTTGGCTATATGATAAGCCTCCAAACTCTTTCCTTCGAATGTAGCTGGTAATGAATGTGGAGTTTGTGGTTGTTGGCCTGTGGCTAGCTCAAATGGGTTCCGCCCCGTGGACTCGCTACACTGCAAGTTATAAGAGAATTGGGCGATGTCTAGGAGCCTTGCCCAATCTTTCTTATGCACGCTTACATAATGCCTCAAGTAGAATTCTAGTAAGGCATTGACTCGTTCCGTTTGTCCATCCGTCTGTGGGTGGAAACTAGTAGAAAAGTGCAGCTCCGTGCCAAGGATGTCGAACAACTCTCTCCAAAAGTTTCCAGTAAAGCGGGGGTCTCGATCACTGATTATATGCCTTGGTAAGCCCCAATACTTCACCACGTTCTTAAAGAATAGCTTGGCGGTTTCCTTGGTTGTGCAACCTGGTAAGGCGGGCATGAAGGTGGCATATTTGGAAAATCTATCCACGACCACCATAATAGTACTATAACCGTCGGACTTAGGTAGGCAAGTGATAAAGTCCATAGTCATGCTCTCCCATGGACGCTCTGCAACTGGTAGTGGCTCCAAAAGTTCGCCGGGATGTTGTTGCTCAACCATGTCTTGCTGACATACGAGATAAGTCTGCACATAACATTCTATATCATCTCGCATGCGTGGCCAATAGTAGACTGACTCAACCAAGGCCCTAGTGCGACGTTGACCTAGATGACCTGCCCACATTGTGTCATGACTCTCCCTTATGATCCGCCGTCTAATGTCTCCAAACTTAGGCACGTAGACCCACCGACCCGTGGTGAGCAATAAGCCGTCTTCTACCCAAAAACGTCTCGTCTTTCCTTTGTTGGATAACTCGATGAGTTTTTTGGTTGCCGGATCATGTTGCATGCCTTCTTTTATAGCCTCACAAATGTCCCAAGTTGCTGAAGTGATGGCAGCAAGCTCAGCTTTTCGGCTCAAGGCATCAACTACAACATTACCTTTGCCCGACTTGTACTCTAGCACACAATCAAACTCGACCAAGAAGTTTTGCCACCTAGCTTATTTTGGTGTGAGCTTCTTCTGCGTCTGAAAGTAGCTAGTAGCCACATTGTCGGTCTTAACCATGAACCTCAACCCGAGCAGATAGTGTCGTCATGTACGAAGGTAATGCACAATGGCAGTCATTTCTTTCTCTTGCATAGTATAACGCCGCTCTGTCTCATTTAACTTGCAGCTCTTAAACACTATGGGATGTTTTATCCTGCATCAGGACACCCCTAATGGCAAAGTTTGAGGCATCTGTGTGCACCTCAAATGTCTTGGCAAAGTCGGGTAATGCCAAAATCGGCTCCCTGTTACAATTGCCTTAAGGTGTTCAAACACCTTTTGACAATGCTCTGTCCAGACCCATGGCTTGTTCTTCTTCAGCAGCTCAGTCAATGGTGCAGCCTTTGCTGAGTAGCCACTGATGAATCGACGATAATAGTTAACAAGGCCAAGGAAGGATCTCAACTCTGTTACCTTTTTAGGGGCCTCCCACTCCTGGATAGCACGTACCTTAGCCTCGTCCATGCGTAGCTCGTCATTGCTAATGACATGGCCCAACAAGTGCACCTTTGATTGTACAAACTCGCACTTCTCCCTCTTGATGTATAGCTCGTTCTCCCGCAAGACTTGGAAAACTTTCCTTAAGTGCTCCATGTGTTCTTCCAAAGTGTTGCTATAGATGACTATGTCATCTAGGTAAACTACCACGAATTGATCAAGGTAGGGATGGAAAATCTTGTTCATAAGGGTGCAAAATGTGGCCGGTGCATTGGTTAAGCCGAAGGCCATCACCAACCACTCAAAGGCTCTATATCTTATCACACATGCTGTCTTTGGCTCATCCCCTTCAGCAATGCGAACCTAGTAGTAGCCCTTTCGAAGATCTACCTTGGTAAAGTACTTGGCTTGCCCAAGTCTATCGAACAAGTCAGCAATGAGCGGGATCGGGTACTTATTCTTTACTGTAACCTTATTAAGTTCTCGATAGTCTATGCACAAGCGCTATGATCCATCCTTCTTCTTCTGGAACAATACTGGTGCGCCAAAAGGTTCCTTTGATGGGCGAATGTGACCAACATCCAGCAACTATTTCAATTGTTTCTTGAGCTCCTCTAGCTCGGGCGGTGCCATACGATATGGGGCAAATGCAGGTGGCTTAGACCCTGGCTCCAACTCAATCTTGTGATCCACCTCTCGCCTAGGCGGCAAGTGCTTAGGCAACTCCTCGGGCACGACATCTTTGTTTTCCTCAAGCAATTTCTCTATGCAAGGCAGCAATGCCTCTTGAAAAATCTTGTCTTCCTCTAGACTTGCAATGGTTGCCACGAATGTTAGATCCCCCTTCTTGATCCCCTTGACAACCTGCATAATTGAGATTTGTGCTTGGATCTGTCCGTGTGGCATAGTCATTGTAGGTACCATGCAAGCTCCTTCTCGATCCATAACCAAGAGACGTTGGAGGTAGGGGTCGATCAAAGTATGACAATGTCTAAAGAACTCTTGCCCCAGTATGATGTCAAAGATATCCATAGCAGTTACGGTAAACTTTGTCATACCTTTCCAAGCTCCCAATTTGACAGCTACTCTACCCTACGAGCATTTTGTACCTCGGCATTCACGGTCTTGACGCGAGTGTTGGTTGGAGCAAGCTTCAATTCTAGTCTCTTTGTTGCAGCCTCAGTCACAAAATTATGAGTTGCTCCAGTATCCACCATTGCACGAGCGGGCTTGTTGTTGATAGTAAGATTCACATACTGATTGCCACTCTCGGTAGGTTCGATAGCTTGCTTTGTGACAGCACCACATAATCCAATCATACCCAACTATGCAGTTCTCGAACTCTCTCCTTGCGGCTGCTTCTTTCGTTCTTGGACTATGGCGCTGAGGCTCTTTAGGTTGGGATAATTTTTGAAGCCGTGCGGCCCTCCGCATATGTAGAATCCCTTCTTCTCGGCCTGTGTCTTCTTCTCGGCGTAACCCTGACGACCACTCGACTTTTTAGAATCTTGACTCTTGGGGTATTATTGATATATCTCCTTGCCTTTGCCACAATATCCCCCACCTTTGACATTGTTAACCTTTGACTCCTTTCCATTGCCTTTGTCGTGCTTGTCATGCCTTAAATCCATCAATGATTCGGCCTCCACTATGGCTAGGTCTATATCAGTGACTTGTCAGCATCGCAACTCCTGCTTAGCCTAATTTTGCAACCAATCCGTGAAGTGGAACAGTAAGTCATCATTGGTCAGGTTGGGGATTTGAAGGATAAGGGTAGTGACTCCTTGACATAGTTACGTATGCTCCTTGTTTGCTTCAATTTCCTAAGCTTGCGCCTTGCCTCGTACAAGATATTGTTTGGAAAGAACTGTCGCTTGAACTCGACTTTGAACTGATCCCATGTGCTAATAGTACATAGACCTTTATCCACGTCGGCTGTCTTCCTTCTCCACCAGAGTATGGCTGTCTCTGAGAGGTACAATACCGCAGTGTTGACCTTGGCCTAGTCATCCCTCACTTTGCCCTGCCTGAAGTAGTTCTCTAAGTTACAAAGAAAGTTTTCCACTTCTTGTGCATCACGAACACCTTTGAACATCGGGGGTTTGGAAGTGTCGATCTTGGCCTATCTCGTCACCACAACATTGCTGGCTGCCTCGGTCACGCCAGCATTGACATGCTCCTCGAGTGAATCTATCTTTGCCTTCATAGCATTGATAGTACTCAAAGCCTCCATGAGTCTGCACTCTAAGGCAGTGACAGTTTGCCTTAGTTCCATCTCGGTCTGTGTATGTCCATCCAAGTCATTTCGGATACTCTCAATCTCTTCAATAGTGTGCCCCTCAAGAACGCTAAGGGTGTTTTCCACCTTCCCCAAGCATTGGCCAAAGATCTCCATGGATTCCATCCCCGCATTAATCTTTATCAGCCACTCTTTACCGGGCGAGACGTCCTCGGGCAGGACCTCCACTTCATCCTCGCTCGCCTCAGTGGAAGATGGTTCTTGGGATGTAAGCCCTACGTTTGACACAACCTCGGGTGGCAACTCCTGTCTCGTGTTGGTGGCATTCCTCTTTTTTCCATGGCCGCTCTTGCCAACAGCATCCTGGACGACGTTGGCTTGGGTGTTGGTAGCATTAATTTCTCCGTAGTTCGCCATTCCCGTAGTTGAAACCTTCGCTCTGATACCACGTTGTCACGTCCTTAGTTATTAACTAAGTACACATACGGCACTTGACAATTCACTCACGATCTTGCTCAACTTGCTCACGTTCTTGCTATGCCAAGTTAGCCTTATTACACTCAAGATCGCTAAGAGAATGGAAGAAAGAACACAAGAGAATTGTTAAAGGAAGCTTTATATTAGAGAGAACTTGAATTGTTTTGCTAGATGAATTACAAATGAATGGACCCTTTTATATACTAATCTCCTAGGGGCTAGTGTGTAAATATTAATTATTACACAAGTCCTTGATATTTACAAGATAAGGCCTTTCTCTAGAATTCTCTACAAGCCTAGAAGATTCCAAGGACTTTACTAGCAAATCCATAAAGATCTAGGTTCTTCCTAAGGAAATGTCCATACTTCTCTAGAATCTTCTCACAAATTCTAGCCTTCTTCTTATGTAAGCTTCCACATGGCATTAAATATGTGAGCACATGATTTTTGCTTCACGAGAACTACTCCAAAAGAAATCGAAAAATAAAACAAATATCCTTTGTGTGCAATTTTGAAAATTTGCATGACATTTTTTGGATAATTGTTTGCATTTTTGTCCGTTGAAAGTTTATTTTGTTCTAATTAATAAAAAAATACAAAAATATATGTTGCCTGTACATTTAGGATTGAATTGTGCGCTTAGGAATTAACTGAACCCTCTTTTGTGTTTAAAAGAAAGAAAATCACAAAAATATGCATTTGTTCTATTTTTGTCATTTAAATGTACCATTCTGTGATTTTGTTTTTAATTAAATGTTTAGTCTTGTGTGTTAAATTGTTGTTTAGGGTTAATTATTATTTTGTAGGTTAATTTTGATTTTTACAACTTAATTTAGGATTTTTGGTAATTAGGAATTAATTAGGAATTAAAAGAAGAAAAAGAGAAATAAAAATAAAAATAAGAAGGCAAATCAGACCTGGGCCAATTTCAATTTAAAGACAAAGGCCCAAGATTTGTTTCAAACGACCCAATCCAATGCACCTGGTCTCTCAGAGGTCCAAACGATGTCGTTTAAACGTCTCAGATTTGGGCCGTTGATCAAACAGATCTAACGGTCCAGTTCAGTCTCCATGACCAACCAAACGACGCCGTATAGGCGTCTCAGATCTGAGCCGTCCATTTCATTTGATCTAACGGCCTCAAGGCCTCCCCATGACCCGATCCACTTCACCCCCGGGCCAACCCAGTCCCCAACTCAAACCACACAGTGCAGTTTCATTTAAGTGACAGATCTGGGCCGTTGATCATTAATGATCCAACGGCCAGGATTGAATCCCTCCCCCTCGTATATAATCCACATCTCTCACCCCACGCCCCCCATAACCAAACACCCCCCTTACCATCATTGTCTCTCAAACTCAGAGACTGAACCAAACATCCTCCTCACCAAACCCTAGCCGCCATGGAACCCTTCCGCCTGAAACCCGGCGGCAACAACACCGCCGGTCACCAAACCAACACCCCTAAACCACCTGACAACCCTCAATCCAAATCTGGTAACCGTTTAGCTCGAATCTTCCTGGAACTTCTCGAATCTTCAATCGAAGATTCGAGCCAAACCTGGACCCATCCCAATCAACTTCAAATTCACACCACAACACCCCCTGACCTCCCTCATACCCTAAATGCCTTTGGTTCCGTTCGAATCTAGCTAGAAACACTCGAACCCCAAATCGAACCTCAAGAACCCTAAAAAAACCCAAACCTGGAATCTGTTCAAATTAATGAGGTTTTGGGTGTTCAATGGACCTTAGTCGAAGTGTTCTCAGTTGAGAACACTCGATTAAGGTCCGTTCGACCTCAAAAGGTTCGAGTTCGAGTTTGTCTCTTTATAAGTTTCTCTGAGGTATTTTCCTTTCCCTTTGTTCTATTTCTGTTCCATTAATATCTGTTTGTGTGTTTAGTTTAGTTTTAATTGATTTTTCAATTTCGTATCAATTGTTCTATCCATCTCCAACCAGACCTTTTATTTGGTCGATTCTTCTTCTGGTGATGGTCGAGTAAGTTATAAACTATATAGTCGATTTGATAATGTCGTCGAATTGTTAGTTTTATAAGTCCCCTATTTTGTCCAAGGCATGAATCACCATATTGTTCTGTTTGACTATGTTTGTTTGTTATCAATTATGTATATGCAATCGATTAAATATGTGTCGTTAATTAAATTTGCTTGAAAACTGAAGAAGCATGATAATAGGCCATTTTTATTCATTCATATATATTATTACCGGCCTGTTTCCTTTTGTGTGTTAAACTTGTATTGAGGTGAACCTGTGGATGTTCAGTATTGATCACTTCATTGGGTTTGAGTTGATCAGGATTGGTTCCCAATATGATCAACTCATTCCCTTTGATTGATACTTTCCTGATTTTGATCTTGACCTTCTACTTTGAATCTACTACCTGAACTTGATTAGGAATTGGATATAGCTATAGTAATTTAGTTAATCAATTAGGAGTCAGGTGTTAGGGTTATAACTTATATAGGTTATAACATCAGATTAATAAGGCTTAGGGTAATACAGTAATATACATGGGGGTCAAGGGGTAGTTTTGGGATTTTACAGGTTTGTAATTAGAACAACTTAAGGGGCTGTCAAGTGGCTAATTAGATACATTATTTAATTATCAGTGGGGAACCAAACAATAGGCATGGGAATGGATAGGAATACTTTAAACACCCATGACTCTTGAATGAAACAAATAGGGACAAGGCATGCTAGAGTGGGGAACAGAGAATTAAAACAAGAACAAGACACTTAGGAGTGGGGATTGAGAGGGTATGGGCAGTGAGGATCTGATGGTTTCAAGACAGACCTTAGAGGTCTGTTTTTGCCTATAAATAGAGTCATTTTTTACTAAGAAAGGGCTGGATTTTCGAACCAAAAGTTCAGAGATAGAAAGTTTAAGTTGGCTGGATTTTGAAGAGAGAAGAAGTCCAGAATTTAAGTTTAATTTGGCTGGCTTTTAATCTGGGGAAGTCAGAGTTTAAGAGTGAAAATAGGCTTGATTTTTAACACTAAAAAGTTCAGTAAATAGAGAGATAAAAACAGAAAAGTGAGGTCTCTTTTGCTATTGAAAATCAGTACTGGTTTGCTACTGTTTCATTGAAGTTCCAAGTTTCTTTCTTTGAGTGTTTGAAGTTCAGAAACCTACTGTTCTATTGTATTTCTGGGATTTCATCTAGTGTTTCCTGGGTTTGGTTGGGTTATTTGGGTCACTGTTCTATTGGTCGTTGCTGGATTTTAAAATCTGTCACTAGGGATTTATTTTTGTTGAGTGTTACTCTGCCACTGATTGTTGGTTGTTGCTGTGTTGTAAGCTACTGCTACTCTGCTGATCTTCCTCTTCTTTTGCTTCCTATACCAGGTACACAACTGATACACTAGCTATTGTAAGCTAAAAAATATGGAAGCATGAATGCATATAAAATGGAAGTGGAATTTTTAATTTAGCTTTTTCTTTTCTTTTCACTGATTGTATTGAGTTCATCTTATATACTACTGTTATGTAGATTTTTGCCTGTAAAATGTATAACTAGACAGTCTTTTATAGTAGTTTAGTTTTGTGAACTTTCCATGTATGCTCTTAGTTAAAAGAAGGATGATGTCGTAATAAATAGTACTCTGTTTATTTCAGTTTGGTTGTTAGGTAGTATATTTCAAACGCATGTCCAACATAATCAGGCCCAGTAGACTATTTGAATTACTAGACATCTAAGTTATCCTATTCAATTGTTGCCTTTCTAAAACTTGCAACAACATGTTTAAATAGATACCATTACTTTACACTTTCTGCATTGCAAATTCTGAATGTGTAGGATAACTTAACTAGGCCTCAACATTTGAAAAAGATGGCCCAGGTCCCATTTAACACTACATGCGTCAGACCTGGGCCCATGTTGGCAAACGGATTGCCCATATGCACTTTTATATTTTGATTTAACAAATTATGTTCGGAACCCGACTATAACAATTCTTGAGCATGTAAATTAATTAGGATCTTTTCTACTTTCATTTTTAGAGACGCTTAATAGAAAAATGTTAGTCACTTTAGGATGATCCTTTTAAAGTAAACGAGATGAGCCTCGCCAAATAGAACGCACAAGTTGTGGGGCCCTCAATAAATGGATATAATAATTGTATAGACTTCGGGATCGACCGCTTAGTGAATTTCACGGCCTTTTCCCAAAATGAAAATAAAAAATTTGACAACGCGTTAGTCTCTTTAGGCATATACTTTAAATAACCTTACCTTCTTAAACTCGGGTGCACATTTATGTGACCCAAATCCAAATCTCAGCGAAGTCGAAATGTGTCGATAATCACGGGAACATTGATTGTTACGTGGTTCAAGATTCATTTCCATGACGTTGTAATTCTTTTAAAAAATAATGAATGAGACGAGCCTCGACAAACAATAATACATAAACTACGGGGCCCTCTTTACGCGTTTTTACTTAGACTTCGGGAAGGGCCGTTTAGCAAAATTTCACGGCCTTACCCAAAATATTGGTACGCTAGTCGCTCTAAGCGCGCCTTTAATAAATTACTTTCTTAAATTCGGGTGCACATTAATGTGACCCAAATCCAAATCTCAACAGAGTCGAAATGTGTCGATAACCACGGGTACATTGATGTGACGTGGTTCGAGATACGCTTTCACAAAGTTGCAATTCTCTGTTAAAATAATAATAATAATAAAAGCGGTGAAGAGTTAAAACTTGCATATAAGTTCATAATTGCTAAAATCAGATAATTAAGCCGAATATAATAGTTAAACAGCCGTTTTAGAACCACGGAACTCGGGAATGCGTAACACCTTCTCCCGGGTTAACAGAATTCCTTATCCGAATTTCTGATTCATAGACTGTAATACAGAGTCAAATTTTTCCTCGATTCGGGATTCAAACCGGTGACTTGGGACACCCTAAATCACTCAAGTGGCGACTCCAACTCTTAATAATAAATCGGGGTTTCGATTGTCCTTTAATTGGAAAAACTCCATTTATTACACCCTTCATGGGGTGGAGTAGAGTAAAAAGGAGGTGTGACAGCTCTGGCGACTCCACTGGGGAATGAACTTTGACCCAGAACCACTGGTTCAGGGTTAGAAATTCGAGCTTGTGATAAATTGTTGTATTTTTGCTTTATTATCTGATATTTTCGTATGATCTGTGCTTAATGTGCAAAATGATGCTTTTTATCGCTTTGATATTATTTGAACTGTACATATAAACTGTGTCGAAACCTTCTCTCCTTACCTCCGGGGATGTGCTTACTGGTTGAGACTCCCTATTCTGTTAGTGTCATACCTTAAAATAAGAAAAGGGCTCGGACAAGTTACAAAGTCGGACGATCTCGTGGGTCCCCGGTACGTAGCCCCCTCCTCGACTCGAGTTGTCCGCTCGGGTACACTGTATAGAACACATACCCAGGTTTTTAACCTAGAATAACTTGACTTCATTCCGGATCCCTAGTAGGAACGCTTATTTGCATCATGTTGCATTTGAATTAGTGGACTCAACACAGGGGTTGGGTCCGTCTAGGATAGGTAACCTAAAATAAAAAAGACCATCTTGCTGCTTCCTGTTTGTTTTATGCATTTATTTGCTTCAGACTTGCATGCTGACCGGCTTATGAAAATTGGGAATATTGGAAAATAGTGAGAAAAAAAAGGAAAAAGAGAAAAATAGCAGTGTAGAGAGATAACTACTTATTTTTAGAAAAAACTAATGCCTAAGTAGTGTCGAAACTCTGACGAAATTTTGGGGGAAAACAAAAAGAGGAATGTTTTTTTTAGTTTGATTTATTTGAAAAACAAAAGAAAAGAGTCTTGTTTTCAAATTCAGTTCTATTGGCAGAACTACACCCGATCTTATTCATGCAGGGACATGATGCGTAGGTAATCCCCATAAGATTCGACCACCACTAAAAATAAAAGAGAAAAGGCAAAGTGAATAAACGAAAAGAAAAGAGAGAAAAATAAATAATGGAAGGTTTCGGAAATACTTCAAAGAGTGCACAAATAAAGTAACCCGGGATGATGCATGCGGTCGGAGCAAAGACATGTTAGAAATGGTTAAACTGCCTAGGAACATTGCATTCCCCAACATGCAATTGCAATATATGTTAAACTCTAACGCTAACCAGTTTGTTGTTTTTCAAATATTTCAAAACAGTTAGTTTGTTAGAACGTTCTGGCAGATTACCATTACCAAACAAGATCCAAAGGGCCCATACTGAAAAGCATAACTAGTTCAGACCAAAGTGTTGAGGAGGAAAGGAAGGAAAGTCAGATGCTGAAAGAGGCAATGGAAAAAATGGAAAAAATGAGACTGGATATGAACGAAATGCAGTTAGCCTTGGCTAGGGTACAAAAGGGGCCCGAACCTCCCATTACTCGTACTCTCCCACCAGGACACACGTTGGAATACCCTCCCCACGACCCTTCGACAAGCTTCCCAAGTCACCACTACTATCAGGGAAGAAATCCCTTTGATCCCCAAGAGCCACCACCCAATCAAAACCTTCCCCCACCAAATATCCCTATTTTCGTGGCACCCCCACCAGCCACGTTGCAAAGATCATCCAGTGAGCCGTTGTTTCAGGCTCACGATAACCAATATTACCCCCCTGAACCTACATTTAAAGCACCCAAGCCACATGCCTACGATCTACAATTTGAGGTCCCGGCAGAGATTGAAAAGCCGACTAAGAGCCTAGAGCAGGACGAAGTGCTTCAAAAATTTAAAAGCCTGGAGCAGTCCTTCAGGAACATGCACGGGTTGGGCAACCAGGTCAGCGTGGCCTACAAAGATCTATGTCATTTCCCTGACGTTCAATTGCCGGCAGGGTTCAAGATGCCAAAGTTTGATCTATACGAGGGGCACGGTGATCCAATGGCACATCTGCGAGGTTTTTGCAGCAAGATGAGAGGGGCATGTGGTAAAGATGAGCTGCTGATAACTTACTTTGGTCAAAGTCTGAGTGGGTCTGCACTGGAATGGTACACAAGACAGGATCCGAGCAGGTGGTACAACTGGGACGATCTAGCACAAGCATTCGCAGGACACTTTCAGTACAATCTTGAGATCGTCCCTGACCGTCTCACATTACTGAAACTTGAGAAGAAGCCCGGGGAAAGCTTCAGAGAATTTGGGTTTCGGTGGAGAGAACAGGCAGAAAGAGTTGATCCTCTGATGAGAGAGGGGGAAATGGTGGACTACTTTCTGCAAACTCTAGAGCCAACTTACTTTGGTCACTTGGTGATGTCAATTGGCAAATCTTTCAACGAGGTAGTGAAAATGGGTGGTATGATTAAAGAGGGACTTAAGTCCAACAAAATCCTGAGCTATTCGGCGATTAAAGCAACTACTCAAGCCATCCAGAGCGGCACGGGAGGTGCGCTCGGGAAGAAGAAAAGAGAAGAGGTCGCGACAGTGGAGGCAGGTAATTGGTCCAGATCGAGAGGTCCTTCCCCTCACTACCAATCCAGACCCCATTACCCAAATTACCCACACACTCCAAATTACCCTCCACAGCCCTACTACCCACCACAAGAACCACATTTTTCCGTCCATCAAGCCCAGACATGTACCCAGCCTCTGGCTCGCCCACAATGGCGCGCGCCGGATCCCCAAAATACCTACCCATCTCCACAGAATACATATCCACCGCCACAAAACGCATATCCACCACCAAGGGCCTACAGGAATCCTGTAGGGCCAGGTTTCCGGGGGAATCAGGCTTTCAGAAATGAAAGGGTGCAGAGACAGAGAACATTCACTGAGTTGGGAGAAACCTATACTGCT
>MU682062.1:104468-140602 GCA_026770625.1 Nicotiana glauca | reverse complement strand
TGAAGGATCCAAACATTCGGCACGAAGCCCAAAACATGACAATCAATCCAGTTCATGATAATTAATATCTTTATCAGAGTGTCAATTCAACTTCAAGCAATTAGGTAGTGTTTTATTAAGCGGGACGAACCAAGTCACAATCCCCAATAGTGCTCTACCCCACGCCCGTTATCCGCGTGCAAGTCACCTCAATACAGTACTATGATGTGTAAGTCCGGGGTTTACACACCCTCAGGACATCATTTACAAGTATTACCCACCTCGATCCGGCAAAAACTCTAGCCCGCGATGCCTTTGCTCCTCAAACAGGCCTCCACGCGCGTCGAAACTAGCCAAAACCAGTACAAATATATCATAATAGGTTAATGGAACAACACCCAATCGAAATATAACAAAAATCTCGAAACTAGCAAAACCCGAGCTCCGGGCCCGCTTCTCAAAAAATTATAAAACTCACATTTTCGAAATCTTCGTCTCACCACGAGTCCATGCATATCAAATTTATCAAAATCGGAGTCCATTTGACCCCTCAAATCATCACTTTACCCTCTTCTTAGGCTTCAAGCAAAAACCTCCATTTTTACCCTTTGATTCCTCCAATTTTCAGTGATTAATTCATGTTTTTACACTATAATAACGTAAACCAAGTCCAAATATCCTTACCTAATGATCCTCTCATGAAGCCTCTTCAAAATCGCCCAAAAATCGCCTTAGTTCGCACCCCAAAATGATTTAAACTTCTGAAATTCGAATGCTCTGATTTTCATTAAACCCTTCAGACCTTTTCGCTTCTGCGGCCCCGCTACCATTTCTGTGGATTCCTTACCGCTTTTGTGGTTCAACTTAAATCCCGCTCGACCATTTCTGCGGTCCTATACCACTTCTGCGGTAACCGCTTTTGCGGTCAAACTACCGCTTCTGCGGTCTCAACCCTTCTACACCGAACCGCTTCTGTGGTCACTACTCCGCTTTTTGCTGAGACCGCTTTTGCGGAACAAGGTCCGCTTCTGCGGAAACTCCCAGGCCACCAAGGGGCCATTTTTGCGATCACTGAGCCGCATCTGCGGCTCACCCACCGCAAATGCGGAAACAACAGAAGCTTCCCAACAGACCTGCTACAATACATCCAACATCCCGATTAACCATCCGAAACTATTCCGAGGCCCTCGGGACCCCAATCAAAAACACCAACCCACTCTAAAACACCATACGAACTTGTTCCAATCATAAAAACACGTCCTTTAACACAAAAATCACCAAATTACCACGGATTCAAGCCTAATTTTCCTTAAAACTTCCGAAACTAACATTCAATCAAAAACCCATCCAAATGATGTCCGAATGACCTGAAAATTTGCAGACATATCCAAAATCACCTAACACAGCTACTGCAACTCTCGGAATTCCATTCCGACTCCCGGATCAAAATCTCAACTATCAACCGGATTTCGCCAAAATTCCAACTTCGCCAATTCAACCTATTTCTACCCCGGACCTCCAATTTCAATTCCGATCGAAAAACCACCGGAATTCACATTCGAGCCTTCTAACCACATAGTCAACTTCTGATTGACTTTTTCTAAAACAAGCTTCCTTCTAAGAGGCTATGTGCCTTATTTTCAACCAAAACTAATTCAATTACACCCGATCAACTCTAACACTGATATAAAAACATGAAGCAACACCATAAGGGGGAAATGAAGTCGTAACGCGTTAGATGACGGATCGGGTCGTCACAAAGTATCAACAGGAGTAAAGTATAATCGATCCACTAAAGAAGTGCGGAGAAAGAAGATATTTAGTTTTTTTTATATGAGTATCTCCTAATGCAAATAATATCAGTTGAAAAAAAATCACAAGTTTATTTACCGTTGTAGGAGGAGAAGCAAAGAACCCCGCAAATTGCTCCGGTATTATCCCTTCTTTCATGATCATATATGCCTTGAAAGCATTCATCATTTGTTCGTTAGAATTTGCTATTTATTTGTAATTGTCTTGGCTTTGGTTGTGAACATTCAAAATTTTATTGTAGTTCTCTTGGCTTTAGTTGTGAGCATTCAACAATTTATTGTAGTTCTCTTGGCAATGGTTCAAACATGAAGCATTCATACCACAAAAACTAGGTCTTGCATGTTTAAAAAATTTGCTGGGGACAGCTCCTAATCCTAAGTAGCTTACCCTTCCAGAGTGCTCTTTTCCTAACACTTTACCAATAGCATCATTCGGCGCAACTTCAGACTCATCCACCGTGCTTTGGCTCAAAGCAAGCTCATTTTTTTCTACATATTGTTTGTTACATCGTTAATAAGTAACTAAATGCACACCAAGACAAACAAAAAAGAAATCTCTGTTTGAAGTTCCTAAATATCATATCAAGTTCTTGCAGAACAATTTGCTGGCATATGAAGGTGCAGTAACATAGATCGAATAGGGTTAGAGCATTTGATCGAATAACCAGTGCATGTAGCAATACAGGTAAGTTAAGAAGCTGGCATGAATATTTACATCGAATAACATTAGATATAACTTCGGACAATTCCTGGCTTTTTGCCCTTATAACTAAGATAGAGCTAAATCTGATGAAAATTTCAAATACATACACATGAATTTCTATAAACCATGAATATGGTACTTCCCAGTCCATACAATACTAGTTAACGATCATGAAAACATCACAAGAAGTTGTGCAAAAGTTGCCGAAGATATGATTCATGATAGTTTTCATCCTCTATGTTATATCAAACCTGAAAATATATGGAGGGGTAGAAAGAAAGTTAGCAAAAACCTCATAATAACACTCACTGTCATTACCAAAAAAATAAAAAAGAAAACAAAGAAAAGGAGCACAAAGCAAACAATATTTTTTATAAGAATTATAACACTTCACCTGCGAAACTGTCACGATCCAAATTTCCCACCACCGGGGTCGTGATGGCGACTACTATCGGAGCTAGGCAAGCCAACTATTTAAACATTTCACAAAGTTTTTATCTAGAACAATATGATAAACTGAAATAAATACTTAAAATATGCGGAAGACTTTTAACAAAAACGATATCATAATGCGAAAGTTTAAAACATATATCTACCCAGTATCTGGTGTCACCACTCACGGACTACTAAGGAGTAATAAAACATTAGTCTGAAAGAAAATACACAAGATTCTGTCTCGATACAAATAAACAAACTGAAATAACATAGATGAGACTCCAAGCCCGCGGACGTCAGCTAAGCTACCTAAGAGTCTCTGGACTGAAGGTCGGCTCCCGGTCTAGAACTGCTGCGGCGGTCCGTAAGCTGCCTCCTGATCTATGCACAAAAAGTCACAGAAGTGTAGTATCAGCACAACCGACCCCATGTGCTGGTAAGTGCGTGGCCTAACCCCGGCGAGGTAGTGACGAGACTAGACAGGACCTACCACAAACAACCTGTATGGAGATATACAATAATAGGAGAATATGCTAATCTAAACAGTTAAAAGGGGAGGGAAGCATGCTGGGGGATACAATTGTTTAAATATAGAAATCGGCTAACAAGAGTGAAAACTGAGCAGGTAATAACTGATAAAGAAATACCGAAAAGCTCAACACACAGAACAATATACTCAGTCCATATTCCCGTTGCGGCGCACAACTCGATCGTCAACATTTAACACCGTTGCGGCAAGAAACCCGATCCTCGACAATTAATCCGTTGCGGCGTGCAACCCGATCCTGAACATTTAGTACCGTTGCGGCGTGCAACCCGATCCTCAATATTTACCAACAAAACTCACCCAACATCATTCGCAACTCAGGTGCGAGGGGAGTAACATAAAAAAAATACAAAAGTCCCGACGAGGGAATATATCTAACAACTCAAATATCCCGGCAAGGGAGTGTTCAATTTATACCAAAATCCCGGCAAGGGAGATAATCACAGGACTCCCACTTCTAATACTTAGCTACCAACAACTTTAAGTCGAGCCAATGCTTCAATAATCTATACAAGTTTTCTATTTGTCCTCAATCGATCATATCGGTGAACTCAATCAATTTAAGCAACAAGTCATACCACATTATTCGATTTGAAGAAATTTAAGTCCCACGGTCATGCTAGACTCGGGCGCATAGATAACCGTCACCATACCGATACACCGACTCCACATAGCACATTGCAAATAATATTCTAATCCTATTCCCTCGAGCCAAAGTTAGATCAAGCACTTACCTCGGTCCGAAAATAGCAATCAAGCCTCTAACACCGTCTTTCCTCTAGAATCCAACTCCGAAACAACGATATCTAGCCATAATTAGTTCAATATTATCAATAATGGCTCAAAACACAATCTCATAGCCTAGAAATAGAATTCCCATCATTCTTCCAAAAGTAGCAAAATCCGACACCGGGCCCACATGGTCCAAGCTCGAGGCTAGGACCAAATTCCAATACCCATAACCCCACGCGTTCAAATATATAATTTATTTTAAGATTCGACCTCAAATTGAGGTTGAATCACCCAAAATCCCAAAAGCCCTAGTTCTACCCAAATTCTCCATTTTCTACCTTGAATTCATGCTTTAGGGCTAGGAAGTTAAAGATTAATGGAAGAAATTAAGAGGAAAAGGAGTTAACAATACTTACCCAAGAGATTATGGAGAATAAATGGTTGAAAATCGCCTATGGAGGGTCTTAGGGAAGAGCTCGTGTGAAATAATGAGAAGAAACCCGAAGTGAACACTGTTCTGGAATTTTAAAAAATCACTAGAGAAAATAACACTACGCATTCGCGACACTAGGGCCGCGTTCGCGAAGAAGACTGGGCGGTAGTCATCGCGTTCGCGATCGAGCCAATGCGAACGTGAAGAAGGAAGGCTGGGGGGTCCTGGGGCTGCTCTACGCGAACGCGGGATGGTATACGCGAACGTGATGAAGAGGGGTAAAAATCTATGCGAATGCAAGGAAGGGTTCGCGAACGCGAACCAAGGAAATGCCAAGGCACTGCGAACGCGAGCCTGGGGACGCGTTCGCGAAGAACAAAATCACTGTGCAATATTGCAGAAAAATCTGATGAGTTTTCAAGTGTAAAACTACTTCGAACCACCTCCGAATCACTCCCGAGCCCTCGGGGTTCCCAACCAAATATACACACTGACTCAATATCATCCTACGAACTTGCTCGAGCGATCAAATCGCTAAAATAACATCAAAATCAAAGAATCAACCCCAAAACTCATAATTTTCATTTCAAAGTTCATAACTTCCAACTTTAGCTATTTAGGTCCGAAACACGTCAAACGACGTCCGATTTCGACCAAATTTTACAGATAGTGCTTAACGTATTTTTAAGACATGTACCGGGCATCGGAACCAAAATACGAGCCCGATACCTATATTTTCTAACTCATTTTCATTTATATTTTTCCTTAATAATTTCAGAAAATAATTTAACAGAAATTTTTTTTACCGGGGTTTTGGACCTCGGATTTCGACTCCGGGCATATGCCCGAGTTCCATAATTTTCTACAGACCTCCCGGGACCATCACATTATGGGTCCGGGTCTGTTTACCTAAAATGTTGACCAAAGTGAACTATATCAATATTAATATCATAATTCTTTAAATTTTTTACAAAATTCACATATTTTAACATAAAACCTTTTCGTCTTCGCTACGTAAATCGAGGCAACTAAAAATTAGGTTTTCAAGGCCTCGGAAGCGTGGAAAAAGGAAGAATACAGTGATAACCCTTTGGATCGTCACAAAAATCTTTAAAGATGCAAAAATTCTATGCATTCTTTCATCCTAAGGAACAAATACGAGATTGCAATCAACTAACTCGGATGCCCATCATTGTGTTTGGTGAATGACAGTGGTCAATGATGAAATTAGCCTGTTACGACAGGAACATTTTATTCTATCTCTTATAGCTCCATTCTTAAATGCAAATTCTATAAATTGATTCAAACTAAGCAAATATTCTGGTGTATTCCTCGACATTCTAATCCAAGATTTATGCATTGAAAAAGTAGATTAGTGTGAAATAATATCACCTACAAGATTTTCAAAGCTATAGGATTATAGACATGTTTAACACTTTATAAGACAATAAAAATTAAAGGTAACCAAAATCTAACCAACAAAAAGTAATTAACAGAAGAAGTTATGATATTATCCAGATGAGAATTGAAAATTGGCCAGTTTCTAAGTAACATACCAAATGCAACAGCTTTTCTTCAGTTAAGATGTAATACTCAATTAGCTAGTTATAATAAAAGGAATATGAATCAAATGAACCATCTCGTGCATAATTTAATGCAACAGCTTTTCTTCAGCTATAAGGAATGGATAATGAATCAATTGAGCCGTTTTCTTCATGTCTGAATTTTGAACTACCACAAATTAAATTTTATACTTAAAAGTCTGAAGTTAGGGTCTGTTAGAGGCTACTTATGCCTGCAGGTCTAAATTTGAACTATGTTCAAACTTTAGACTCGGAGGTCTGATGTTTGATTCAAAGGCGACTACACTTAAGAACTTTAAATAGCGATCTAAAAATTATTGTGTTTACACTAGTCCTTCGGTATGGTCATGTTATAAATAGTAAGTAAAATCAAGAAGCTATCAATAGCTTGGACACTTTGCATAATATCAATTAAAGATTTATCTAGCACCAATGAAGAAATACTTATCAATTTGATTCGCATAGTATCAACAAAAAAATTCATTCTTACTACTCTATCTGTAAAGAAATTATATGACTATTTCTGGTGTGTATGACTGTATGAAAATCCTTAACATCCTCGAAAAAGAAGGGGATTCTTTTTGGACAGTTGTTAGAATAAATGTTTGCTAAGTAACATTGTCCCCAAAGCAGTGATCTAAGCAACAAAATGATCCATGGGAGAAAGAATCTTGCACGTAGTGGTAATTAAACATCTCACTGTATCTAAGGAATATTAAAGAAAAGAAAAGAAGATACTTCACACGGCATGCTAAAAATTAGGCATACCGGTGTAGTAATTAAAGAAATAATGGAGAAAATGCTAACCAAAACTAAAATATACAACGACAAATCAATTTTTTTAACTAAAAAACACAACGACATAACATGAAAGAAGCGACAGAACACGACACATTCTTTATGATGTCATCTTTGGAAAATCTTTTGGAGAGCAAGATATGCTAGCCTCTTTACAGGGTGGAGGTTCATTTGACATTGCAAAGGAGTGGGAAAATATATTAGAGGCCGCGGATCGAGGAAAGCTTGCCCGATTGGAGATGTTTTATCGTAGTATGCTAGCAAGTGTCAAATATAAGCTCTTGAAAAAAAGGATTCAGGAGATCTTTTGGAGTGTCAAAGTCCTCTGCCTTAAGAATCTACTCAACGAAACAAGAAATGCAGAATGCTTGAGTTTCAAATTAAATATAAAATATTTCATAGATACTTTACTTATCAAAATAATGATATGTAAAACAAAGAGATGGAAAGTAGTTCTCAATTATAGATGAACCTCTTAATGATTGTAATCAGTTAACTTAAAGTGAGGTGGTTTTGTTGGTATAATTTCAGTGTCTTGACTCTTTCACATTTCAGTATAGAGAAAACTGGGTTAGTTATTTTAGCCTTCTACCTTGGAGCAGCAAAACGAGTAAGCTACAAGTTTGAACCTAGATATATGTTTAAATCCAATCTATTTTCACCTTGTAGCAACCAAAACGAGTTCTACACTGCATAAAAAAGGGACATTGGCTTATGGTATAAAGTACTATTGAGGCAATAAAGCAAATTGCATGCCAGAAAATTCTAGGTTTATTGAAAAATCGAGCTAATAAATTCCATATAATCAACATATAAACCCCAAATCAACAAAAAAAACTCCAAATAAATAAAGAAACCTCAAATCCAACAGAGAATACCCAAAATAATACAAAAATAAAATGAAAGCCAACATGTAATTTATAAAATACAAAAATATATGGTTACACAAAATCGGAATTGGAGAATATAAAAGATAAATTGCAAATAAACTAAAGAAGAACACCGTCGATTTTGTAGCCAAAAATCTACATTAATACTGAAGAACATCGGTAACAAACTCACAAACAGTGGCATTAGTAAAAAGACATTGTCGTATCTTCTTGAGAAGGCATTTGCCTGCAAAGGTCGATTCACAGTCCAATTTGGTGAGAGAGAGAGGCAGTCGCTTGGAGACTACAGAGAGAGAGTGACAGAGACGACAAAAAATTTTGGTCTAATGGTTTTGGATAATAAGCCTAAAAGGTTTTGGCAGAGAAAAAAGAAGGAACACAAAAATATAGTGGGAAAAATTAGAAGCCTGGTGCTCTTTTGCTTTCAATGCATCAGATCCCCCAAATTATGATTAGTTGCGTTGGTTAGGGATAACGTCCCACAATTTGATACAATTTGCGGCAGTTACTGATGACTGCCGCTAATTAACTACCGCAATTTGACTATTTTTTATAGTGTGTCTTTTTGAGTGAGGATTTGATTTCTTTTTATAAACACATATGAATAATCTATTTTTCAGTATCTAAAACTTCATAAGACATGTTTCATACTGCGCGAATAATATGTCATATTAGAAGTTGATAAAAAGTAAAAATAATTACATATAAGACATGATGAATACTCTTAAATAATATCATTTTAGGAAAAACAGTAAAGACTCACTATCTAAAGCGAATAATATTGCATCATGCGTGTTATATAACAGTGACTTTGGATTGACTTAGTCTACTTATCAATAACATAATGCGACACTATTAAGGAATATAGTGAGATGAATGAGATTTATACGACCTTAACCAAATATTTCAGCTTTGAATCCCAGGAATAGGAAATTTAAATTCACGGTAGAGAGTACACCTCCGTAACTAAATGAGTCATACACGATCAACGAAATCAGGGGTACTAACTAACAGCTGAGTCCTCACCGAATCGTAGAGATAGTTGTCCATCATACCGCTCACCAACTTCACTTGCCTCTATGGGAGGCTCAATCTGCGTCCTGAGGCCTTGAAAATCTCTTTTTATCTTATCTCGTATTACGTGTATAGTCCGTGCGCATTTTCAAAAAGCTTTTACGTAAAATTTAGGAAAAATAATAAAAATGGCCTTTAAAATTGGTTAAAGTTGACTTTGGCCAACCTTCTTGGAAAATAGATCCGGATCCGTAATTTAACGGTTTCATAGGGTCCATATTAAAATATGAGGCTTGAGCATATGCTCGAAATCAAATTTTGGAGGTCCCAAGCCCGAGAAAAGAATTTTTAAAGAAAATTATTTGCTGGAGAATATAAAGGCTTTTAGAGGTGGATTGATGCATTTTCGTGATAGTATCGGGCCCGTTTCTTACTTCTGGAGTCTGGTACAAGTTTAATATAATAATTAAGTTGAATCTGTGAAATTTAGTAAGAATTGGAAGTGGTTTGGTATAAAACGGACCTATAGTTGAGAAACTAAAAATTTCAATGTTCTTGAGTGATTTCATGAATTTGAGGTTTAATTCGTAGTTGTTGATGTTATTTTATTGATTTGATCGCACGAGCAAGTCCATATGATGGTTTTAGACTTGCGTGCACGATTAGTTTGGAGCTCCGAGGGCTCGGTTGAGTTTTGGATAGGCTATGAGAGTGAATTTAGACTTAGAAAAATAAATGTTGTAGGTTTAATGAAGTTGCAGGTCTCTGAACTCGGTTCACGGTCTGCGGTGAATTTTCGTGACCGCGCTGGGGTCTCTGCTGCTGTGGTGGGATTTTTGCGGTCGGCGATTGGAAAGTCCAAACTTCCGCGGCCGTGCTCGATATTTCGCGGTTCACGGTGGAGCTCCGCTGCCGCGGTCAGCGGTGAGGATCTGAAAGGGGTATATATAAACGAGACTTTTGAGCCATTTTTCATTTTTCAAAACCCTAAAATAAGAGGCGATTTTTCAAACACTCTTTCTTCTCCAAAACATAAGTAAGTGATTTTGAACTCATTTCTTTCGCTCCTTAATTTTTTGTTGCTAGATTTTATCCTAGAATCTAGGATTTTCATGGTGAAATTGAAATTTTTGAGTAGAACTTAGGAATATCAAAATTTGAGAATTTAGACCTCAAATTGATGTCGGATTCCAAAATCAATTGTACAACAATATCCTTGCAGGGGACAATAATATATCAATAATATCCCGGTATGAGAACAATAATATAACATCAACATCCCGGCAAGGAAACAATAATATGATAACAATGTTCCGACAAGGTAACAATAATGATAATCCTTATATAAAGCACGAATAAACCACAACGGCGTCATAAGAATTACAATACAAGACTCACGGGAATGGTTGACACCGACGTATAGATACTCGTCACCATGCTTATACGTCGTTCTTCACAGTTAACACATAGAAAATAAGATACAACTCCTAATCCCTCAAGCTAAGGTTAGACCAGACACTTACCTCGATGCCACGAACACAATTCAAGCCTCAACCACCGCTTTACCTCTTGATTCCACCATCAACTCGCTCGTATCTAGCCACAAGTTACTTAATTATATCAATAAATGCTAAATGAATCAATTCTAATGCATGAAAATGAGTTTTCTATTGTTTTCCCCAAAAAGTCAAAAATCGACCTCGGGCCCGCTTGGTCCAAATCCGAAATTCGGACCAAAACTCGATTACCCATTTACGTCCGAGCTTGGATATATAATTAATTTTGGAATCCGACATTAATTTGAGGTCTAAATCCCCAAATTTCAATATTCTTAGGTTTTACCCAAAATTTCCAATTCCACTATGAAAACTCTGGATTCTAGGATGAAATCTTGTAAAAAGAAATTAAGGAGTAAAGAAAATGAGTGAAAAATCACTTACTAATATTTTGGAGAAGAAAGGTTGTTTGAAAAATCGTCTTTTATGTTTTTGGGATTTTGAAAAATAAAAAATAACTGAAAATTCCGTACAAATATACCCCTCTTAGACCCCCTGTGCGGATCACACAAAAAGGAGTGCGACCGCAGAGCTCACAAGGTTGAGTGCAGTTACATGATTTAGTATTTTGGCCATAACTTTTTCTACAGATGTCCAAATTATGACTTCTTTACCTTTCTGGAAACTAGACACAAATGGCTTCAATGTTCGTTTATGAATCATCTCAAAATTCCTTGTAAATCAAAAGATATAGGATTCCAAAGTTAGACCAGTGAACCTGTGCGGACCGCACAAAATCGAGTGCGGCCGCAAAGCCCCCACCGCGGACAACACAAAATCAATACGGACCGCAAATTTGCAATGGCGGGTTTAGAGATCTGCACTTTTCTGAACCTGCAACAGCTATGTTTTAAGCCTAAGACATCCCAGAACCTACCCGGAACTCACCCGAGCTCTCGTGACTTCAAACCAACTGTGCATACTAACTCAAAAATATCATATGGACCTACTCGTGCGATCACATCATCAAAATAACATGTAAAACCATGAATTAAACCTCAAAACTCAACATTCTCATCAAGAACACTCAAAGTTCATAACTCATCAACCGGAAGTCCAACTCACGTCAAATAGACTCCATTTTCCAGTAAATTTCATAGTTATCATTCAAGTACTATAACAAATTTGTACTGGGCTCCGGAACCAAAATTTATGTTGGGGCATATGCCCAAGTCCCATATTTTACTGCGGACCTCCCGGGATCGTTAGAACACGGATCCGGGTCTATTCGCTTAAAATGTTGACCAAGGTCAACTAAAATTAAATTTTAACTCTAGAAATTTCTATTTCTCATCTTTTCACGTAGAAGGCTTTTCGGATATAAGTTAGGACCACGCACACAAATCAAGGTGAGGAAAAAAGGAGGTTTTAAAGCTTCAGAACACTGAATTTGTTTCTAAAACAAGTGATGACCCAAACAAATAGTTGGCTTGCCTAGCTTTCACGAGTAGGCGCTGTTACGATTTTCGAGAGTGGAAAATTCGGATCGTAACGTAATTGAACCAATAAATTTCACTTACAAGATGTCAAAAAAAAAATTGTAATCTGTCAAATTTCTTCCATGGTAAAAGATGAAAAAAGCCGAGGAATAGGGTGAAAAGGGTTTGTATTTGTATGCTTATATTGGTACAATAATGGGATAAGTAGGCTGTGCAGACATGACCTTTTACTGATCCATCACCCAAATAGAGACCCACCAAATGACTGATCAAATGGACTTAAATCAATTATTCATTCTATGTTTGGCCTGCACCGTTATGTTACGTGGCTATTGTTGATTGTGTACATTTTGTGTGAACATCAAGATTTGCCAAAACAGTGAAAAACACTTCAATTCCCAGGGCCTTAGTTTGTCTTCCTTCCCTTCTTCAGTTGCTTTGAGCATTTAATTTCCAAGTAAATTCACAGAGTTAG
This sequence comes from Nicotiana glauca, assembly GCA_026770625.1. NCBI lineage: Eukaryota > Viridiplantae > Streptophyta > Magnoliopsida > Solanales > Solanaceae > Nicotiana > Nicotiana glauca. Next base: position 128,207 of record MU682062.1, on the reverse strand, counting down.
GTGATGGTAATGGGTGATAAACCCACTTTTGCCGGAGTTTTTAGTATAAAGGATAACTCGGTGCACAAAATATTTTGTATTCATGTAATGTTTGTGAAAGGGTCATATCCTAAGGGGTATGACGTAAACAATCTACCCTAATACAAACACTAATATTTTTATCACATAATCTAATTTATTGTAGGTGCGTACCTCTATTAATTAAAATATTCGCAGGCAAAACTCTTGATAGAGAATTCCTTTATTTTTAAGGGTTACAGTGGGATGAGATAAAATTCATTTATTTTTAACTAGAAGTTTCAGGTTCGAATCACGAGAACGAAAAAATCTTGATAGAAAGCGTTTTCTCGATAATAAACCATATGCAATGTAAATTCAAACCAGTAAGGATTTCAATGTAAGTTCCGGACATGAGAAGAAAAAACATGCAAAATTAAGACTCATAGCAAAAAGTTACAAGTTTTTGTTTTATTATACGTATAAAGATCCTCTTTTTCAATATAACGACAAAGAGGAATGAATATTCAAACATGTCATCATCTATCACTAATAATGTCATTAAACAACAAAAATTGATGGTAGTTTGATTCTATCCCTCTCTCAAATATAGAAACTAATTTCAGTTACATGCTCTGCACTAATCACTATAATTTGTTCTCATTTTCTTTTTCTCATCCTACTCCAAATTGTCGGAGTATTGGACGGTTGGACGGCTAAATAAATGTAGAAGAAGAAAAGAAAATCATATATTAGAAGCTTAGCTGTCACACTGACACAAATCTTAAGCATTGTTTGTCTTTGACCAACTTCTTCTAATCATCATTAGGACATTAAAAATGACACGTGTTCTTTAAAGGGGAAATTATTGGGGTGGCCGGATAGGGACGGATACATAATTTAAATTTTATAGGTTCAACCCTAAAGGTTTTTTGCCAGGAATCCATTATATTTTAAAATTACGTGTTTAAACCTATTATTTGCTACAATTTAGTAAATTTTTATATATTATATTTTGCGTCGAAATTACTGGGTTCAGTAGACCCAATATTGTAACTCATCATCCGCCTCTGTGTGGGAATCTCGGGATTGAATGATCATGAATTCATGATTAATTAATGTAATTAGTCTGGATGCAGATTGCCATAATACTATTAATCCTCTACTGTTTATGGCTTATGGTTTGACTAATAAAATGAAAAGGAAGACTTTCTATGACTTCTGGTCCGAATGCAAAGGCGACGTAAACGCAAAAGTAAAAAGCGTCGAGGCATGAATGCGAATTATTATTCTCTTTTTTTTTTTCTTTTATTGACAGTCAAAGCCGAATTTAGAATTTAATCTATATGTATTTAACTTTTGATTTTTAGAATTCTATCAAATTTATTTTTAAAATTATAGATTCATATTTATTATATATTGTATTAGTTAATTTTAACACATAAATTTATATTTCGCGTTAAAAATATTTGGATTCGGATTGACCTGGTAGTTGATACTACAAAGGCACATTCGCCTATGATCAGGGGCGCTACTTGAGTGTGAATATGGAGTTCAGTAGAAATTTTTAATCAAATTCTGTATTGTCTTTAAAAATTCATTGAATATATATATACAATAATTATTAATTTTTTACTATGTCCCTCTTAGTGATATTTTCGTAGCTAAAAGAACCTACGAACATCTATTGTTAACCAGAATAGCGGCAAGAGAATAATCAAAGAATTGAATAATTCTATATTTATCAAAGATAATTTAACCCTATTATATCTTAAAGCTGCGACAAAAAAAAAGTTCTATTTTCTTTCTAATTTTTTTTAATTATAGAACCTAAAATACGCAATGTTTCCAAGATGGGGTGCATGAACTTCAGAATATAATTGTTCATTTCCACTATCAAACTAATCCCACATGGCCAAGCACTGTACTATCACTTTTATTTGTATAAAAAAAAAAATAGCTAGTGACAAATATTAATTACCATTTGTGAAATAAAGATTTGGTATTTTGGAACGCGGTCTATAGGTCACATTAACGGACATGGTCGTCGAATGAACACTTTATTCTTTCATAATTAATTAACAAGTTTGTAGTTTAATAATGCTACTCTACCAAACAATTACTGGTTGGAGATTTAAGATACACCGGATGGTCAAATGGGTGGATTGAACTGATTTTGACCTGCCAAGATAACTTTGAGATTTTTACACAAATAGTCGATCATATTCATTGTTTACTTTTTTTAGTCATATACATAGTTTATACATTGATTATACATAATTATACATATATAATATATAAATTATGCATATAATATACATCCGTCAGCTATTTTTAGTTTAAGCGGTTGGGTGAATGGCTACTTGTGTTAATTCTTCAAATAACTTTAGCTGATGGGCTGGGTCATTGACCCACTCAAAAATAACTTTGGCTGAGATGGGCTTCGGTCATAGCCCAACCCAACTCTTAGGAATCTTTAATTAATATGTATTGTTTTCTTATGTATTCTTTAATTATCAATAATAGTTTTTTTACCTTTATTATGGTCATAAGTAACATATCAAACAAAAAAAAAATTATTTAAAAATATTTTAGCAAAGTTATTTATGGATTAATTTGGGCTAAAAATCAACCCAACTTTAAATGGGCTAAAATGAGTTACGTCTAGATGAGCCGAGTTCAATAAATGAATGGGTGAATGATCAACCCAATCTTAAACGAATTGGTCGGGTCAAATGGGGTTGAGCTCAAATTGCCACCCCCAAATACCAAAATATATATTGATTATTAAACTTAAACAAGAATATAAGCATAGTGTGCGCCGTATGCTACTGTACGCTTGGTTTAGAATAGGTACTTAGAATAGGCTTTTATTGAATAAGTTGCTTCTAAGAATATAAGTGATTTAATTGTGTAAGAGGAATAATATTACTATTACAAACTTACTAATAATTATGCTTCTAAGTAACCTGGTTGTATAAATAATTTTTATATCACCAATGCATATAGAAATTGGTGGGATACTCTAAACATGCAATTTGATGCTAAGAATTGCGACATATAGTGTTTGGGAGTGTAGGTTTACTAGGTCATTGACTAGCTAGTAAACCGACAATGACTAGCAATAGATGCCCTCTTCAAGATAAGATATACATATGCTGATGAATGAGAAGTTTTATTTTGTGTCTCATATAACTGATATTAGTTGTATGAGACTTCTTTTTGTCTTATAAATTTGTGGATTCCAATCTTATATTTTTGGATCTACAAAAATTTGGGTCCACAAAACTGTAAGACAAAAAAATTATCTCATACAATTAATGTCAGTTATATTAGACACAAAATAAAATTTTTAGTAGATGAATAAAAGTGATACTCTTAAGAGTACATGAACATTGGGCACTTACTGGGAAAGTGTTTTCTTAAAGCAAGTGCACTACTTTCTCCTTTTTGTTAACCTTTTTTTCTTTTTCATTTAATACATCCAAGCTAACGTGCTTAGATTAAGTGGAGATGGATTCAAAATTTGAGCTTCATGAGTTCAACCCTTAGGTTATTAGCACTAAACACACTATATCTATAAAGTTTTACGTAGTAATTTTTAATATGCATATATATAACTGCAAGGAAAAATTATTTGATTCGTCTGAACCTATAGTTAAAACACACTACATCCACTTCTAAGATTAAGACACCTCACGATAATATAGAGTCCTCTTTTTTTTATTTTTGGGTCAAATAGAAGATATTTATATATATAACAAAACTAGAAAATACATTACAAAGTACTGTCAGTGCCGGACTGTAATTTCCCCATTGCTGCAATGTTTTGATAAACTATATCAATATTACATACCAAAAATTTCCCTAACAACTTCAGTTCATAGGATGTCTGTCCAAAATACATCATTTGCAAACATTTGAAGAACTGCTAGTAAGCTGGATATTCCCAAAAAGCTTGGCTTTGCTGCCTCTTTTGCTAGTGCATTTGTCACTCTATTCTGTTCCCTATACGTGTGTCTCGCCATGGCTTTGTCCATCCTTTGCATTAAAAACTTTCATTCACAAATCATTGGATCATATGTGTTAAGTTACTTGTGAGAAGCATTTGGACTATTTCTGCCGAGTATGTATTGATGTCCAAAGGAATCCATCCATTTTGCTCAGCTAGTTGCAGCCCTTTCAGGAGAGAGATAATATAGAGTCCTCTATTATACCTTCCAATGAGTTGTGAACTATATATTCCTTTGAAATTCTTTTTCAAAACTGTTGAGAAATACTTCTTTTGAGCCGCTAGTATTCATAAAACAACTTCTCTATTCTCACAAGTTAGGAATTAAATTTGTGTATACCCTTCCCAGATCCCACATTATAAGAATAGACCGAATATATTATTGTTGTTGATATTCCTTTGAAAACCTTAGTTTAGATTGAATGGTAGCTGGGAAAGAGTCTACTAGGCTGAAGAAAGTAGGTGATAATGCGTGAATTTAGGTGGAATAGGTAAAGATCTCCTCCAATTATAAGCTAATCATAAATAAATCATTGTATAATTAGACAAGAGCTGAGATCAAGGGGAGATCACTAGAGAACTGATGCTTATTACATTCTATATTTTTATGCCAAAAAATAAAAGTATGAGATTTTTTCAGATTCGTACTGCAAACAACAACAACAACAAAACCAGCCTAATGATTTCTCTCTTTCTTTGTCTGTCCAATCAGCACAATGATTTTCCCTGTCACAGTCGAAGACAAATTAACTGTTTTGACCACAACTATATTCAAGTTGCTTTAATTAATTAGTCGTTAATTAATCTACTGCTAGTTAAGTTGTTTAATTAGAAGATGATATTCACGTGGATGCATGTGCAAATTGTTACCTTTTAATTGGGCATAAAAGTAAAATTAGGTTCCATTTCCATGTGACCTAGCCCTACATTTATTACTAAGCTTTAATGAAAAGTTGAAGTTTGCATAGATTCCAACTGCTGAGTTAACCTTCTCTCACTTAATATCTTAATTAGACTCTCTTAATTTGTGGGATTGGAGTAGATTGTGACAGATTCAACCGTATAGTCATGGATTCAACTGAATTTAGTGATTCAGTTAACTTTGGACTTTACGCCCCAAACACATAATAAATAAAGTGTATAATTTATCATGATACTCATATTAATTGGTGTTTAGTCTTAGAGCCCGTTTGGATTGGCTTATTTTAAACCAAAATAACTTGTAACAAATTTTGTAGTATTTGGATAGAGTAAAAAAGTGCTTTTAAACACTTATTTTAAGCTAAAATGACAAAAACAAACCAAAAGCCAAAAGCTAGAATTCCTAACTTATGACTTAAAAATTTTTTTGGCTTAAAAGTTACTTAAAATAAGTTCATCCAAATGGGCTCTTAATGGATTTGAAAAATGAATTGGGATGAGTAATTAATGATACGGGCAAAACAGAAAAAATAAATTATTTTTCTCTTGATATGCGAAAAGTGACAAGTAAATATGAAAATTTTTATTTTTAGAATAAGACGATTAAAAGTGAATGGAGGGAGAGTGTGTGTGTGTGTGTGTATATATATATATATATATATATATTCAAAAGTCACCTCTGTAATGTAAAATAAGTTTCGCCTAAATTCTGAATTCGCCTTTAAGAGCGAGAATGTAAGAGAGGAAGCTATGTAACAACCCGGCCAGTCGTTTTGAGAGTTTATAGCCCCGATCCCCTGTTTAATACTTCCCTCATACCTCTTTCTGCTTATGAGACTTGCCAGGAGGTTTTATTTTTGGTTTTGGAGTGTTTTCGGACACTTAGTTCCTAAACGGAAGCTTAAGTCTTAGGATTTTTACCGTAGCCGGAACTATATAAAGATGACTCCAGAATGGAGTTTCGTTGGTTCCGTTAGCTCCGTTGGTTGATTTTGGACTTAGGGGCGTGTCCAGATTATGTTTTGGAGGTCTGTAGCTTATTTAAGCTTGAAATGGCGAAAGTCAAAATTTTGAAGATTTTGACCGGTGGTGGACTTTTTGATATCGAGGTTAGATTCCGATTCCGATTCGGCATCGATTGTAGAAATTTGAAGTTTTAAGTTCTTTAAGTTTGAATTGGAGGGTGATTCGTGATTTTAGTTTGATATAATTTGAGGCTCGAATAAGTTCGTATGGTGTTTTAGGACTTGTTAGTATATTTGGTTGAGGTCCCGGGGACCTTGGGGGATTCCGGATAGTTAACGGATCAAAATTGGTTTTGGGAGAATGGCTGAAGTTGTTGCACCTGGTGTAATCGTACCTACGCAAGATTGACCGCATGTGCGAGTCCATAGAAGCGAGCCAATAGACGAAGGTGTGATTGGAGAAGTTTGGTCTATGATCGCAGGTGCGAGGAAAGGATCGCAGAAGCGGAGGGTCCTGGAGCTTGGCAATCGCAGAAGCAGACAAGTATCTGCAGGAGCGGTTGCGCAGATGCAGCCCGTTTCACGCAGATGCAGAATGCTGGACTTAAGTTAAGTCCGCACCTGCGATGGTTGTTCCGCAGATGCGGTACCGCAAGTGCGGTAAGTGTCTCACATGTGCGTGATCGCTGAGCAAAAAAAGACGATTTCAAGGGTTTTATCTCTTTTTCAATTTTGGAACTTTTGGATCTTGGATTGGGCGATTATTTGAGGGATTTTCAAAGGAAGCTTTTGGGAAACGACTCTTAACTCTTTTATGGTTATATTCCATTATCTATGGATGATTTTATTATTTTATTTCAGATTTGGGTTGAAAACATTGAGAAAAATGGGAAGAAGCTCTTCAACTTTGGGTTTTGATTGAGATTTTGACATCGGATTTGGATAATTTTGGTACGAGTGAACTCATGATTGAATATGTGTTCATATTTTGTGACTTTTACCCGATTCCGAGACGTGGGCCCAAAAAGACCTTTTAGGGCGATTTTTTAATTTCTTGCTTTAGCTTTGATTTCATTAACTAGATTAGTTTCCTATAGTTATATCATAATATAGTTATATTTATGATATGTAATTGATTTTTGGCTAGATTTGGGCCATTTTGAGTCAGGTATTCGTGGAAAAGATATTGTTAACGATTTATTGAGCTTGGTTCGAGGTAAGTGGCTTGCCTAACCTTGTGTGAGAAAATCTCCTTAGGATTTGGTGTTACTGTGATATGTGAGCACCGCGTACGCGAGGTGACGAGCGCGTACGCAGGCTATTATTGAAAAACCTGATTTTTACTGAGTAATAACCTATTTTCATCTTATTTAAGTATACTAGCGTGCATAGTTATCTTATTAGCCTAGAATAGCATGTTACATGTCTTAATTGCTTATCTGCGCTCTTTGCAGCATATTTAGCGGATCCATGCTTCTTTTCTTGACTTGTACTTAGTCTAAATTGTAGGTTTTCTTTCTGTGACTGTTATCTTTATTTTGTTTGAGCTGCATATTTACTTTGGGACTACAGGGCGGTATCCCGAGAGTTCCCCCAACATATTTACTTTTGAGACTACGAGGCGGTTCCTCGGGAGTTCTCCCTGCACATTTACTTTGGAGACTACGAGGCGGTTCCTCGGGAGTTCTCCCTGTATATTTACTTTTGAGACTACGAGGCGGTACCTCGGGAGATCTCTTTGCATATTTATTTAGGGACTACGAGACGGTATCTCAGGAGATCCTCTGCTGTTTATCCTCGTGTACTGTGTTGCTATTTTACTGGTTTTCCTTTGTTTAATCCCAATCTTTTAGTATAATGTATATTCTCCTGCTTTACTTATTATAAACCAATGGGCCTGACCTGACCTCGTCACTACGTGACCGAGGTTAGGCTTGGCATCTACCGGGTACCGTTGTGGTATACTCATGCTACTCTTCTGCACATGTTTTCGTGTGCAGATCCAGGTACATCATTCCAGCCTCGCTATTAGTTGTGCATTTGCTGCTATTATGGAGACTTCAAAGTACATCTGCCGCGTCCGCAGACCTAGAAGTCCCCGTCTATCTTTTTGTGTAGTCATTCCTCTATTACTTCTAAATACTGATGTATAGAATATTTAGTAATTTCTTAGGAGCTTTTGATTTATGATGTTCCAGGTCTTGGGAAAATTCTGTATGTATTTTTGAGAGTTGCTTTTGTATATGCCGAGCGGCATTTCTATCATTTGTTTTCATTAGTGTGCTATTAGTAATTAGACTTATATTGTCATTTTTGTTGTTATCCTACAAATATTAGGTTGACCTAGTCGTAGAGACTAGGTGCTGTTGCGACCTCTCACAGAGGGAAGATTAGGCCGTGACAAGCTAAGGGGTCATTTGGTACATAGATAAAATTATCCGAGATTATAATTTGGGAATTGTAATCCCTGAACAAAATTATCCCACATGGGAGGTGGGATAAAATAATCACAAGTTTGATGGGATAAAGTGAGATAAGATGGGATATCCTGGATTAAGTCTGTGATTAAATTTATACAGTGATTGGTTGGAGGTAAAATTTATCTTGGCATAAATTTATACCGCCAACCGAACACGGTATAGATTTAATCCCAAATCTTATCCCACCTTATCCTTTATACCAAACGATCCCTAAGTCTTTACCGCGACCCAAACATAACTAGTCGTGATGGCAGCTAACCCCAACCCGCTAGGTAATCCAATTTAACAATTATCTATTTCCAATTAAATTAATAAAATTATTGAATGGAAGAAATTATCTGAAACCTATACATTATCCAAGGACTGGTAGTACAAATTATGAGCTTCTAAGAATAGAGTTTACAAGGCTGAAACGAAATAAATACACTGTATGTTTGAGAATTACATAAACTGAGTTTTATAGACCTAAGGCTACCACGAACAAGGGCAACTACAACCGGGATGCAGGTACATCTTCAATCTAACTCCCATCGAACGCAGCAATATCAGCAACTTGCATCTGTACGCAAGGTATAGAAGTGTAGTATCAGTACAACCCACCCCATGTACTGAATAAGTAACAAACTTAACCTTAGGTTCAAAGAAGTGATGAGCTATCACAAGGTCGGGTCCAATACCGATATTTTACAATAGTTCATAACAACACAATACAAGTAATAAAAGAGGTATCTCAGTACTAAAATGCTTAACTCGTTCATAGTTCCAGAAAAAAGAGGCATACTTTTCAAATATCTTAGTGTAACTCAATTCTTTTGCCGAAAATGCCAAAAGTACGAGTAAGCTTGAAAAATATAATCTTTCCCAATATCCTTTCAACAATAAGTAAGAAGTTTCAATTTTATTTCCAAATAACAAGTGCAAAACACCACTTTATACCCGCATATCAATATATGTAAAAGTCATGATTGACGTGATTCTATATAGCATGAGAAAAAATCTATCTCTATGCCTGTATGTCATGTGTGTATGCAAATGCCATGTATTTCAGAGATGAATCATGTACTCACACTCTCAGAGTACTCAATCTCACGGCCTCACATCCTCTCTCGCTATGCTCAATGCCCATCACGCTCAATCGCTCAGCACTGTACAAAAATTACTGCGGCGTGCAGCCCGATCCACACATATTTATAGTCGACTGCGCTTGCTAGGGATGTACAGAACCCGAAGGGGCTTATACAGCTCAAGCGCTATAATCCGCATGGATAACTCATGTGCTATAATATCTATATATGAATCCGCACGGACAACTCACGTGCTATAATATTAATATATGGATCCGCACGGACAACTCATGTGTTGCATGGAAAAATCACGTGCTTTGGTATCAATATCTGGATCCGCACGGTCAACTCACATGCTATTGTATCAATATGCTCACAAATAGCCCCCCGCCTCACTCAGTCATCAATCTCTCCAGTCTCATTCACGAGCTCACAATATCATGAAACTAGCCTGGCAACAATAATATTATGTATCAATAATAACAACTGAGATTGAGATATGATATGAATGCATGAATATGGCTTAGTACAAAATGTCAACAGAATGTGTGAAATGACAAGAAGAAATGACCACTATGGGTCTCAACGGTATCGACATAAAGCCTAAACATGATATCTAGCATGATTGACAGCTTAATTACTTTATCACATGGTGAAAACACAGATATCAACAAAATTAGGGCCACTATACAATGTCATGGGAACAACAGAGTCCCAATTCACAGGGTGCACGCCCACACGCCAGTCACCTAGAATGTGCATCACCTCAATACCAATCACATAACGCATATTGCGGGGTCTCATATCCTCAGCATTATATTTAGAAGACATACTTACCTCGAAAGAGCCAATTTCAATGTCGAGCAAGCCAAGCGATGCTCCAAAGATGCCATCACACGCGTTACGACCTCCGAACGGCTCGAAACTAACCAAAAATAACTCAAATACATCAAACAAGGCTAAGGGAACCAATCACAATAAGAAAAGATCAATCTTGAATCGAAACCTGAAATCGGCCAAAAAGCCAAACCCCCAGGCCCGCACCTTAGAACACGATAAAACTCATAAAATTCGGAAACTCATTCAATTACGAGTCCGACCATACTAGTTTCACTCAAATCCGATTCCAAATCGGTGCTCATAACTCAAAAATTCATATTATGAAACTCTGGGCGAAAACCACTAATTTCTCTTAAAATTCATTAACTAAAAAGCTAAAATCGAAGATAGATTTATGGAATATAACCAAGATCGAGTAGAGAACACTTACTCTAATTCATATGGTGAAACTTACTCCAAAAATTGCCTCAATCAAAGCTTGGAAATGTTAAAATGAAGCCAAAATCATGAACCCTTGTATTTATCATTCTGCCCAACGCTTCCGCTTCTGCGCCATATTAGCCGCTTCTGCGACATGAGCTTCGCTTCTGTGGACTCCACTAGCCAACCGACGCCTTCGCACCTGCGAATCAACATCCGCTTCTGCGCAATCGCAGTTGAGCAACCAAAACGCTCATACGCTAAATTTCACTCCTAAGCCCAAGATCTCCGCTTCTGCGGGGCAGCAGATGTGCCCCTATCTCGCTTCTGTGATCCATTCCAACCATGTCTTCATTTTCTTATGCGATCATCTATCCGCATCTGCGTGCATTCTTTCTCAGATGCGAAAATACTAGAATCAACAGCCTTCAACAACAGCAACATGAAAAAGAATGATCAGAATCAAATCCGTAACAAACCCGAGCCCCCGTCTAAACATACCAAAAAGTTCCAAATCATAATACGGACCTACTTGAGGCCTCAAAACACATATAACAATATCAAAATGAGGAATCACACATCAATTCAAATATCAATTAACTTGAAACTTCAAACTTCCACAACCGATGCCGAACCGTGTCAAATTACGTCCGATTGACCTCAAATTTTGTGCACGAGTCAACATTTTATATTATGGACCTGCTCTAACTTTCGGGATCGAAATTCGACCACGATATCAAGAAGTCCACTTTCGGTCAAACCTTCCAAAATTCTAACTTTCGCCATTTCAAGCTAAATTCTACTACGGCCGCCAAATCATAATCACAACGCGCTTCTAAGTCCAAAATCACCCAATGGAGCTAACAAAACCATCAGAAATCCGATCCAAGGTCAATTACTAAAAAGTCAAAACTTGGTCAAACCTTTCAAATTTAAAGCTTCTAGCTGAGAATCATTCTTCCTAATCAATTACTAATAACCTGAAAACCAAACCGACGATTCATATAGGTCATAATACCTTATATGGAGCTACTCGTTCCCTCAAACAACCGAGCGAAGTACAAATACTCAAAACGACTAATCAAGTCGTTACATCCTACCCCACTTAAACATACGTTCGTCCTCGAACGTGTCGAGAGTTGTTCCAAAAGACATCAAATTGCCGTGTAACCTTACCGTGCACATAATCGGGGGTGATCCCACGTCACCCTATCCCATAATAGTCTGATAACACTACATAACTGAAATTTTCATGATTCAACCTATTCGATGAACTTCGGAACCAAATTTCCAGCATCAGAAATTTTCCATAAGATCAGAACCTCGCATCTAGACACTGCATAAGTCTAAACAAGTTGTGTCAAGCCATAATCATAACCCAAGATGTAGTCACATGATATACCGCAATCTCGAATACTCATAGAAAAAATTTCCAATCACAATAACTGCTCCAAACAATCTAATGCCGGTAACGAACCTCTTATCAAGAAAAGCCTCATTATAATACCCTGCCAATGATGAAAGAACCACGTAGAAACTCATAACTATTCATCAGATCAACAAGTCATGGAGTAAAGCAAATTTCTAAGCCGACTTCCGATATTATCCTTCCAAGTATACTACAATCAGATTCGGTAGTATCCATTCTAGGTCCAATGACCTCATCTCATCCAACACGGCCATTCTAGTGACATGACACATCAATTCAATCTAAAACCACAACCCGTGCAACCCCTGAACCACATAGAAACATTCCAAATATACTCAATCATGAAAATGACTCAAACGAGAGAATTTTCTCGCCAACTAAACAAGTACCATCATAACACAATGCTAAGAGCCTAGCACACACTATTGAACCAAAACACGCAAATCCAACATAAAGGATCATATCTCAATATAACTTCGCTGTAATGCGTGACCCCATCCAAACACTAGTCCATGTTATATACCTCGACTTACCTTGCTCAAAATTAACAACCACGCGAAATTTGACACCAAGTACCCAAAGTGTATTACCATAACCACAGAGAGCAAATAACACAGTATCAAAATCCAGAAAGAGCATATCCAACACACAATCAATCATGCAATACCCAAATACTCATCTCACTCAAATTTTGCTATAAAGCCCGAATAGAACCGCACCATTTGTGCATATAACCAACAAATCACAACTCCTCATAGCATAGAAGAGTAACTCACAGATCATTTCAGAATACGTATAAGCTCAACAACAGCTGAATGGCACATCCTTCAACAATAGCAGTTCAGAGTCAATAAATCCGACCCGGTGCAGAACACACATCCATATTGGGGCTACCAATGAACCCCAGATCAACTTTGATTACCCACAATATATAAATAACCCTCTGAAGGTCCACAATGACTTAATCGCAACACATACTATCCTCTGACTAACCTTGGCCACATCTTTACTGTCCATAACCATGAAATAATCTACTCATTAGAACCCCTAGTCTCCAAATCCATAGAGCACACGAATCACCATATCCGATCTCAACTCCACCGCCTGAATGTCTAACACTTCTCTAATACACGATCATACCACGAGGAATGCCTCTATAATCCTTCTGTGACATAAAGCAAAATTAAACATCAACAGTCGATCAACTAGGAGAGTGCCGCACTACCGACGCAGTATCCATAAATCAAAATACATTGCCCCTTCTGAAATATATACTCTCATCAAGCCATATCGGATAGTAATATCTTTTACCTGGTCATCTGAAACTGTCCATGCTACCTAAGGACTTATGACATTCCCTACTAAACTGAACCGTATCCTTACACCGACAGATTCCAATCCTACAAAACACACCGCATAAACCATGCCATCATATGAAAAATATGAGAACTTCGTATTCCACTCCGAGTCGCAAACAACTACATACTCAACTAGCCAAGAACTTTCCATTTGATTTCATCCAGGAGAAATTCACTATGCACCATATGCTCCTCACGCCAGTACGAAATATACCCCATGAACCGTGGTAAAACCCATTGAGAACTCTTCAAAACCCATTTTCACATAACCAAGATATCAGAATCGAATCTCTCTAACTCAACCCAGCCACGCAGGTCGCCAAAACCCAAGAGCATAGCCACGATGCACCTGTAGAGACTAGCCACGTCATAAGTACCCAAAGAACCGATCATACCCATTACATTGCTGATCTAACCTACTACCAAGCTGTCATATTTTTCCAAGTCCTTTTAGAATTGCTTTCAAATTGATGCTTCCCCTTGTTAGAAAACCACGATCCCTAACCGAAATTCACTACACCAGAGTCCCTAGTATAAAACCCCAATGCCTTAAGGCCCATAAGCCGCTGACTTCCCTCTTAGGCACCCCGAAGCACCATAACCAAGACAACCACTATAATGAGACCTTAGGTGAGCCTAAAACTATTTACTTCACCTCCTTGATGCTGAAATGCATGATCCATAATAATATAAAAATGCCACAAGTCTCGACACCGTCCAATGTAACTCTCAGTTTCTAGCCATACACAATTCTTGAAAATTCCACATCTCTATATCTAAATATTAAATCCGTTAGAACCATTCTTGAGCGTCATCCACTCTTATCAAATCTCAATTAAACCAACCAAACAGACCGAACGAACTGTACCTCATTAGCACGCAATCCCCCAAGGGAGCAACCCACATTCCTAGGCAACTGAGCAGCTTCCTACTCCATGCACACTACATCCTTCACGTCTAACCACTCAATACTTCCATGATTCCCATATACCCATAGAGTGTAATACAACCCATATCTAGAAATTTTCTTACCCGAGTCATCCTTGATCTCAACCTCTGCAAGACATAACTTATTCACAAGTATATCCCAAATCGAAACCATTACAGCACATAATCGTGCAATCTACTCGTCGATAGCAGAATCCCCCACTTGGCTCAAAGCCATAGATCAAAACACACAATAACCCACAATGTCCATATCCTATTGCTGCCATAATACCACAATGAGATTCAACTAAATCCTTCATAAGCTCATATAACACAAACCATCTGCAAATCCCGCATTCATCCATGTAGCAGTCACACCAACTCTTATAAGTGACCCGAACACAAATTGAATCACATATAATTTACTAATAAAAGAGAACCCGCTACAAAACAACATATGGATCACACAACCTCAGGACACCCCGTAGGAGATAACCTGCCTGCTTAGCCTCAAACTGACATCTTTTTATACCCTTCCACAGTTACAACTACTTCTCAATCACTCAACCTTCCTGAGTCTAAACTCATAACATGACATGAAGATCTACTTCACCCCACAACTAAACAACATGAGAGATCTTTTAACACACCCATAACTCGAGGCCATACGACAAATCAAGACAGAAATCAAATACCCATTAGTCTTTGCTACATCTCAAGTAAACCCTTCTCGCTAAATTTGATCAATTCGAACACAATCTCGCAGTCGAATCATACTCACTACACAATCATCAAATCATAAATCCCACTAATAGGGATACCAATGGAGATATATGTCCCAAAAGCACATGCTCACATAATTAAAATCTCTACGCTCAAGCTACTGTCAAAACCTGGCCTCAAGCCTTTCAGACGACCCATTATTAGCATACCGAAATCACATCTCGCACCTCTTTCATGGAATCACAATTCATCGATGCATAGCTGATACCAAGCGCTTATGTGCTTATACGAATGCGTGGAGGAAATTCAAAGAGTAACGCTTCAAGCTAGATCAATGCCGCACGATAAGGAAATAAAGATGGGAAGTATATCCTAAATGACCTGTAGCCTCTCGAAGATAGTTATGGATGTTATCATACCGATCTGCAAGACTCTACTAGACGCTTGCTCATGACTTGTAGAACCTATAAACCTAGAGCTCTGATACCAATCTATCACGATGGAACTTGTCGTGATGGCACCTAATCCTAATCCACTAGTTAAGATAATTTAACAATTATCCATTTCCAATTAAATTAATAAAATAATTAAATAGAAGATATTATCTGAAACCTACACATTTCCCAATAACTGGTAGTATAAATCATGAGCTTTTAAGAATAGAGTTTACAAAACTGAAATAAAATAAATACACCGTCTATTTGAAAAGTACATAAATAGAGTTTTATAGACCTAACGCTGCCATGAACAAGGGCAGCTACAACCGGGACGCTGATACATCTTCAATCTAGCTCCCATCGAACGCAGCATCAACAACCTGCATATGTAAGCAAGGTACAAAAGTGTAGTATCACTACAACCGACCCCATGTACTGAGTAAGTAACAAACCTAACCTTAGGTTAAAAGCAGTGACGAGCTATCATAAGGTCGAGTCCAATATCGGTATTCTACAACAGCTCATAACAGCATAATACAAGTAATAAAAGGGGTATCTCAGAAGTAAAATGCTCAACTTGTTCACAGTTCCAGAAAAAATAGGAAAATTTTTCAAATATCTTAGTGTAACTCAATTCTTTTGCCGAAAATGCCAAAAGTACGAGTAAGTTTGAAAACCATGATCTTTCCCAATATACTTTCAACAATAAGTAAGAAGTTTTATTTTTTCCCAAATAAAAAGTGCAAAACACCTCTCTATACCCACATATGTGTAAAATTCATGAATGACGTGATATTATATAGCATGAGGAAAAATGAATCTCTATGCATGTATGTCATGTGTTCATGCAAATGCCATGTATCTCATGGATGAATCATGTACTCACACTCTCAGAGTACTCAATCTCACGGCTCAATTTCTCTCTCACTATGCTTAATGCTCAACACGCTCAATCACTCATCGCTTTACAAAAACTACTGCGGTGTACAACCTGATCCACATATATTTATAGTCGACTACACTCATTTGGGGTGTACAGACTCCGGAAGGGCTCCTATAGCCCAAGCGCTACAATCCGCACAGATAACTCATGTGTCCATGCACCTCACATGCTATAATATCAATAGCTGGATCCGGACGGACAATTCACGTGGTATGGTATCATTTTCTGGATCCGTACTGACAACTCACACGCTGCACAAACATGTATCAATATTTGGATCCGCACGAACAACTCTTGTGCTTCACGGATATCTCACGTGCTATGGTATCAATATCCTCACAAACAGGCCCCAGGCCTCACTCAGTCATCAATCTCTCTAGTCTCAATCACGGGCTCACAATGTCGTGAAACTAGCCCGAAAACAATAATATAATTTATCAATAATAACAATTGAGATTGAGATATAATATGAATGCATGAATATGTCTGAGTACAAAATATTAGCGAAATCTATGCAATGATACCAAGAAACGACCACTATGGGTCTCAACAGTATTGACATAAATCCTAAGCATGATATATAGAATGATTGACAACTTTATTACTTTATCACATGGTAAAAATACAGATATCAACAAAAATAGGGCCACTATACAGTGCCATGGAAACAACAGAGTCTCAATTCATAGGGTGCAAGCCTACACGCCCGTCACCTAGCATGTGCGTCACCTCAATACCAATCATATAATGCGTATTGCGGGGTTTCATGCCCTTAGCACTAAGTTTAAAAGAGTTTCTTACCTCGAAAAAGACAATACCAATGCCGAGCAAGCCAAGCGATGCTCCAAAGATGCCATCAAGTGCGTTCCAACCTCCGAACGGCTCAAAACTAACCAAAAACAACTCAAATACATCAAACAAGGCTAAGGGAACCAATCCAATCAGAAAAGATCAATCTTGAATTGAAACCCGAAATCGGCCAAAAAGCCAAACCCGGTACCGCACCTCAAAATTTGACAAAACTCACAAAATTCGGTAACCCATTCAATTATGAGTCCAACCATACTAGATTCACTCAAATCCGACTCCAAATCGGTGCTCAAAACTCAAAAATTCATATTATGAAACTTTAGGCCAAAACCCCCCAATTTCTCTTAAAACTCATCAATCAAAAGCTAAAATCGAAGATATATTCATGGAATATAACCAAGACCGAGAGAGAACACTTACCTCAATTCATATAGTGGAAGTTGCTCAAAAATTGCCTCAATTCGAGCTTGGAAATGTTATCATTCTACCTCGTACTTTCGCTTCTGCACCATATTAGCCGCTTCTGCGACATGAACTCCGCTTCTACAGACTCCACTAGCCAACTGACGCCTCGCACCTTCGAATCAACATCCACTTCTGCGCAATCGCAGGTGCTCAACCAAACACGCTCCTGCGCTAAATCTCGCTCCTGCGCCCAAGATCTTTGCTTCTGCGGGGTCGCAGATGCGCCCTTATTCTTGCTTCTACGATCCATTCCAACCAGGTCTTCGTTCGCTTATGTGATCATCTGTCTGCATCTGCAGACTCGCATCTGCGTGCATTCTTCTGCAGATGCGGAAACACCAGAATCAGCAACCTTCTGCAATAAAACACGAAGAAGAATGATCCGAAACACACCCAAGCCTCTCGGGACCCCGTCCAAAAGTACCAACAAATTTCCATATCAAAATACAAACCTACTTGAAGCCTTAAAAACATATAACAATATCGAAATGACGAATCACACCTCAATTAAAACATCAATGAACTTAACACTTCAAACTTCCACAACTGATACCGAACCCTATCAGATTCCATCCGATTGACCTCAAATTTTACACAAAAGTCACATTTGACATTATGGACCTGCTCTAACTTTCGGGATTGAAATCCGAGCCCGATATGAAGAAGTCCACTCCCTGTCAAACCTTCCAAAATTCTAACTTTCGCCATCTCATGCCAAATTCTACTATGGACCTCCAAGTCATAATCCGGACGCGCACCTAAGTCTAAAATCACCCAATGGAGTTAACGGAACTATCCGAGGTCAAAAACTAAAAAGTCAAAACTTGGTCAAACCTTTCAAATTAATGCTTCTAGTTGAGAATCATTCTTCCAAATCAATTCCGAATAACCTAAAAACCAAAACCAACGATCACATTAGTCATAATACCTCATACAGAGCTACGTGTGCCCTCAAATAACCGAGCGAAGTGCAAATACTCAAAACGACCAGTCGAGTTGTTACAGCCTTTGAGAATGTTAACTCTTCGTTTTATATGGTGTTATTACTTTAATTCATTAAAGTAACATGCTTTCATGAGTGCTTTATGACGAGGCCAATGTGTATAGGATTTTCTTGCTCATGCTTTGTCAAATTATAGTATAGTTTATGATATCATCCCACAGAGATTGGAACATCTATGCTACAAACTTTTAATATTTCAACTACTATTTGAGAGAATCAATTGGATGAAAAGTGAGTGAGGTTTAAAGCTTGTTAATTACTTAAATAAAAACCAATTACTTGTGGAAGATTTATAATTTAAAAGAGTTGGGAATCATTGAATTTACTTGATAATATATTATAGTAAAATCTCACTTTATACATGTATTTCTCTAAAGGATAATTGCTTATTGCTAATACAATTATATCTTATCTCACCAAGAATTAATCAACTAATAACACTTCATGGGATTATGTAATTAATTGAGTTAAAACTGATGACAGTTAAACCGAAATATCTTCTGGTCTGAATTTGCTATAAAATAGTAAAAACTTCGTGAGAATATTTTTACTAAATCATTAATCATGTGACTACAATTCCTCCGTGAGAATTAAAATTGAGTCAAGCAAGATTATCAACTTTTTAATAATAGCTTAATAATAATTGCTCTCACTTTACTATAATACTCAATAGCTACTATATATTAATTTTGCTCTGTGAGAATTATAAAATTAATATGAGAGTAACTTAAAGATAAAATATATAGAAGTGATAACAATGATTAGTTAAAAACTATTATTATAGCACAACATAAAATATAAATAGAAAGTTTCAAACCAAAAATGTATTAAAACTGAGATAGTATATATATATATATATATCAAGCTTTATCAATTATCCCACCAAAAAAAAGATTACTCCATTACGAAGTAAGAAAAACTAATTTAGGAATAAAGAAGTTATGAAGAAATATTATTCTTCTAAAATAAAGACAACTAGTAGCAAATTCTAAAGACAAGGAGAGACTATAAAGTAATTTCTTCGAACAAGACTCTATCTCTTCTTTCCAACATGCACTCTCTATTTATAGAGTTTTTTTGGCCTAAGATTCTCCATAGTTGCAACTATCAAATTGTAGTGGCAACTATAAAAATTATAGTTGCAACTATGGAAATTGTAGTTGCAACTATGGTCTTATCAATTGGACTTCCTTTTGCAGAAAAAGGCTATAGTTTCAACTATAGTTCTCTAGTTGCAACTATGGTGATTTCCTTCATGATTCCCAATTGCTATCATCGCAACTATGGTGCTTTAGTCCATTTGCTTCTTCATTCCCAGTTGACTACTCAATTCCCACTTTTTTTGCTTCTTTTCTTCGATTTTTATATGCTCTTTCTCATGCGAAGTATGTTAGAAAATATGGGAGAATATGATATATTTATTTATATTTTATTTAAAATTTTTAATATTTAACATATAAAAATACATGAATAAATTATACCCATCAAATTCTCCCACACTTGAATCTTTGCTCGTCCTCGAGGAAAAACATTTCTACTGATAATTGTTTTTTGGTAACATTTCCTTCAAAACGTTTGGTATCTGTAGGATAGAAAATTTATTCAAAATAACTCCCTTCATCATGCCAAATGATTAATCTTTTAAGCTTCACCAAATCTTTTACCTTGCTTCTGATTTTATTTTTAAAAAGAACAAAATTTGCATTCTTTTTCTCTTGAATCTTTCGGAATTAATAACTTTATCATCACATGTTTTGAATATCACAATTCTTCTTCCATAGGCTTGCGCTTCATGTTAATCTCCACTAATATAGATTCAACACTGATTTTTGAAATCTATTTAGGACTTTTTCTTGGCTTATAATCTCAGGCTTCAGACTGGTAGGATAAAGATATTTTTGCAGTGACTTTTCTTCTTCCAGCTTGGAGCAAATGTTCCTTGATACTAATTATTCCATTTTTTTTCTTTTTTGTTTGTATATATGCTTTCATCAACATAAAGAGATATAAGAATATACACACACTTATACATTATATCTCTCCTTTTTTTTCCGTGCCTTGCTGTGACGACCCAAAGGGTCATCACCTGTTTTTCTTATCCGTTCCGTGCTTCCGAGGCCTTGAAAACCTCACTTTCTATTGCTTCGATTTGCGTGCACAGTTCGGGCGCGTAGCCGAAAATTTTTTATGTAGAAATATGTGAAATCTGTGAAAAATTTGAAGAATTTTGATATTAATATGATTATAGTTGACTTTGGTTAACATTTTTGGTAAACGGACCCGGACCCGGACCCGGACCCGAGATTGGATGGTCCCGGAAGGTCCGTAGAAAGATATGGGACTCGGGCATGTGCCCGGAGTCGAAATCCGAGGTCTAGAACCTGAGTAAAAGAATTTTTCTGTTAAATTGTTTTTCTGAAATTATTAAGGAAAATAAAAATAAAAATCTATTAAAAGACTATGGTATCAGGCTCGCATTTTTATTCCGACACCCGGTACAAGTCTTATATATTATTTAAGCGCTTCCTGTAAAGTTTGGTCGAAATCGGACGTCGTTTGACGTGTTTCGGACCTAAATGTCTAAAGTTGGAAGTTTATGAATTTTGAAAGGGAAATGATGATCTTGAGGCTTGATTTAATGATTTTGATGTTATTTTGGCGACTTGATCGCTCGAGCAAGTTCGTATGATATTTTTGTGTCAGTGTACATATTTGGTATGCGGTCCCGAGGAGCTCGGGTGAGTTTCGAATAGGTTTGGGTTGCGTTATGCTCGTTTTCTTATGCTTCGACATCGTTTCTTCAAGTATAAATAATATCATATTGAACAAATGAGCTCCGATTACTGTTTTGAATGAAGCATTAGATCCGTATCGTAATTACGGACCCGTAGCAAAAAGAATCATCGAATTTGGACATCGTATGAGGATTTTATGGCCATTTTACTAAGGTTGCCCAGATTTTCAGGTTAATGACGAAACTGCCCCTGACAGCGTATTAAAAACCTGCATTATTTGCAAATCTTAAAACCTACATATCTCCTTCATTATAAGGTCAAATTGAGTGATTCAAAAGCCTAAATTCATTATAATTTCACAAAGAATCCATTGGGAGCAGTAAAACACATGAAAAGTATACCTATGATGAGCAGGTCGAGTTTTCTTCCAATTTTGGAACGGGAAGAAGCTTCTGAGGCGATTTTTAAGAGAGAATATCAGTGGGTATCACAGAGGTAAGTGATTTGATTATTAAAACTCATTTATGGGTGATTATAGACCATAATCCCATTCTTTAATTCATAAAAAATAGTAGAAAAATTGGATTTTGGGGCCTGAAATTATGAGACCTTTAGGGGTCGATTTGAGGGGTCAAACGGACTCCGATTTTGGTGTTCTTTATATGTACAGAATCGAGAGAAGATGAAGAACACTTTTCTGTAAAATTATGAGTTTCGAGAAGTGGGCCCAGGGCTCGGGTTTTATCTAATTTCGAGATTTTTGGAATAATGCTAGGAAATTCATATCTAGGCTATGAGATGTTACCATTGAGTCTTTATTGATATTATCAAATTGATTATGCCTAGACATCACTGAATTGGAGGTTGAATCATGAGGTAATACAATAGTTGAGGATTAAACGGACTTCAAGGCTTCGAGGTAAGTGTTTGGTCTAACCCTAGCTTGAGGGAATAGGAGTTGAGTCTTGTTGCTAATTGCTATGTGATCGAGTACGATATATAGGCATGATGACGAGTATCTATACATTGGTGTCTAGCATGAATGCGAGTCTTTATAATATGATTATCATGAACTGATTATGAATTCCATGTTTATTGAAGTATTTCTATATGTTGTGAATAATAATATAATAATTTGATTCCTATGAGCATTGGCTTGAATTGTGATACGAATATTGAAAATATATGAAATGACTTGTGTCATTGAGGAGCGTTGGCTCCCGTTGTGGAACGAATTGTGAAAGTACAAGTGATAATTGAACCTCTAGATTAATTGCTTGAAAAGAATGGTGAAGTAAAAGTGAGAAAGAGGAGAGATCATTATGTTGTCCTGTTGGCGGGCTGTGGTTAAGTTGTGGTTCCCTGGTGTTGTGTTCTTAATTGATATTACGTATTCTTAGATTGATGTTTCCCTGTGTTAGGTAAAGCTTATGGTTATAGCTGAGGTGATTAAGTATTGTAACAGGTTAGTTATAGATAGAGTGGTCTGGTGTGGTAGTCGGTTAGATGTAACTGAGGTGGTTAAGTGTGATAATAGGTTGGTTATAGCTGCGGTGGTTAGATGTTGGAATCAATATGGTAGTTAGATGTTGGAACTAATGTGGTCATGGAAATTCCCTTGCCGAGTTAATTGAGATAATGTGCGTTTCCTCACTGGGATATCGTTATATTGTCGTTTATGACAGAATATGAGATAAGAATTCCTTGGAGCTTGGGCTCCAGTGATATCGTGAAGTAAGAAAAGAAAGAAAGAGAAAGAGTTACTAATTATTCCCTTGCCGGGACGTAAGTATTTAATGTGTATTCTCCCTTGCCGTGATGATTGAACTTATAATTGTGCTCCCTTGCCGGGATGATTGAACTGTTAATTGTACTCCCTTGCCGGGATGTTTGCTATGTATTTATCTGCTGTGTGTCCCTTGATTTTGACTGTTGCTTGGGGACTCAGACTGTTAAATGATATTGAGGAACGGGTTGCATGCCGCAACAAATGATGCTAAGGAGCGGGTTACGCGCCGCAACGATGATAAATGATAAATAATGTGGAGCGGGTTGCACGCCGTAACAATAGTATTATGGAGCGGGTTGCACGCCTCAACAATGGTATTGTGGAGCGGGTTGCACGCCGCAACAATGGTAATTATGGAGCGGGTTGTACGCCGCAATAGTT
The DNA here is from genome assembly GCA_026770625.1 of Nicotiana glauca. Taxonomy (NCBI): domain Eukaryota; kingdom Viridiplantae; phylum Streptophyta; class Magnoliopsida; order Solanales; family Solanaceae; genus Nicotiana; species Nicotiana glauca. The sequence goes on along the minus strand of MU682062.1, from coordinate 104,508 downwards.
GTTGATATCATGTGTTTATGTCTGGTTATTGATTTCTTGC